>CAODLS010987981.1:0-20575 GCA_948243855.1 Flueggea neowawraea | reverse complement strand
GGTTAAGATATAAATTGCTTATATGTTTAATAATCAGTATTGGTTTTGAAATTGATATATGTGTATTATATATCTTCTCTCTGATTTTGATGCAGTATTGCATGCCTTTGGTTTTGTACTATATGATAGTATGATTTGGTTTTCGATATAGGGACACCTGTGCTACGAGGCACACAGCCTTTGGTATACCAATGATTGATATAGCCTAGCTACCAGGGTTATCGGTAGCCATATTGTCCCGATCAGGCACATGATTTGATATTGATAGAGGCGGGTCCTCATCACATTTATGGCTGGTCCACACATTTCGTGATTGGTGGCAGAGTCCACATCACACTTGCTTTAGTCCCTTATCTGCTATATATGTTTTGACATGAACATGTTGATTTGAAAGATCTGAAACAGTTTTTATTACGCCTACGTGCATGATAGTTGTTGTGTTTGCGAACATCTTTGAAATGATTTTTTTTGAAAGGCTATTACCCATATAGCGTGTATATGTATATACCTACTACATATATTGCATGTGGTATTTGTGACCTTTTTTTAAAAACAGTCTTTGTGAGGCACATATGAGGCGTTCTAGAGTGTTATTCCTCACTGGGTTTGACCCTCGTTTTATTTCTGTCTATGGTTCATTCTATCTTCCAGGTACACAGATTTTGGCTTCGGCAATCTATTCCACATCTTGGACACCCGTGAGGAGTCTTTTGATTAGTGATGCCTATTGATCGAGCTCTTTTGTTTTTGTTAGAGCTATGCACCAAGATGTTGAAGGGTTACTGGGTTACCTATTATACTCTTATGTATTTTTATTGTTTTTTACCAAAGTATATTATTGGGTATATTTATTTTCACTTACATATATATTGATTTATATATAAATATTTTTTACTTGTCAAATGCTTTTCCAAAATGTTTTGGAGATTAAATGTTTGGGTACCAACTCTGATCTTTGAGGCTTGTGCGAGATGGATCAGGCTTCCATAGACGGTTCGCCTAGTACGTCGTTATGGGTCATGACAATAAAAGTTTGAAATACTTGATGACACAAAAGGAATTAAAGTTAAGGTAATGAAGATGGTTAGAATTACTAAAAGACTACGATTGTCTAATTGAGTACCATCTAGGAAAAGAAAATATGGTGGTCGATGCTTTGAACAGAAAAGCAACCCGCAGTTCAGGATGTCTTCAGTATCTTATTTACCCTCTTTGATACAGCCTCAAAATCTGAAACTATTGGTTATCATTGAGAAAGTTAAAGAAGGAAAGAAGACTTCTTTTGCATTCAGAGATGATATGTTGACATTAAATAATAAATTATGTGTTCCAGATGTTGATGGACTATGATGCAAGATTTTAGATGAGGCACATAACGTGACATATGCTATGCATCCTAGAATCACAAAGATATATCATTCAGTGCAAGCACATTATTGTTGGCTAAGAATGAAAAATGATGTGGCAGAATTTGTTTCAAAATGTTTAGTTTGTCAACGGATCAAAGCTGAGCACCAAGCCCCAACAGGTAAATTACAACCATTATCGACATCAGTATGGAAATGGTAAAGGATTATAATGGATTTTGTGATAGTATTGCCTAAGACGTCAAGGAAAAACAATGTGGTTTGGTAATCGATAGACCTACTTACAAAATCAACATTTTTTATTTTGATCAAATGAGATAATACACTTGAACAGTTGGCTAGAAAGTACATTGATGAAATTATAAGGCTGTATGGTGTTCTTCTGTTTATTGTATCTAACAGAGATTCACGATTCATTTCTTAGTTTTGGAAGAGTTTGTAATCAGCTTGAAGAACTAAATTGTGTTTTAGCACATTTTTCTATCCTTAGATAGTTGGGCAATCAAATAGGACAATTCAAACACTTGAAGATATGATACAAGCATGTGTACTTGAGTTTCAAAATTCATGGGATAATTATATCTCACTCATGGAGTTTGGTTATAACAATCATTACCACAATAACATCAAGATGGCACCTTATGAGGCATTATATGATAGAAAGTCTTGAAGTCCAATATTCTGGGATGAAAAAGGTTTGAAAATTCTCACGAGACGTGAACTAGTTTAAGATACCATTGACAAAATAAACATACTGAAAAGTCAACTTAATGCTACTCAAGACAAGCAAAAGAGTTACGCAGATAAACATCGAAGAGAAATGGAGTACAATGTTGGTAAAAAGGTTTTCATTCATGTTTCACTGTGGAAAGGAGTCATTCAGATCAGATAGATAGGTAAATTAACTCCTCATTATATTGTCCATGCGATATATTGAAACGAGTTGGACTATTGGCCTATAATTGGCATTGCCTCTAGAGTTGTCACAAATTCATAATGTGTTCCATGTGAATGTGCTTAGAAGGTATAGATCAGATCCTACCCATGTGTTGAGTGATCAACCGATTGAAGTTGCTGAGAATTTAACATATAGTGAAGAACTAGTTGAAATTATCAATCAAAACAATCAAAAGACGAAATAGTTGAGAGAAAGGGAAATTTCATTTGTAAAAGTATTATGGAGACATCACTCAAAGGAAGAAGCTACATGGGAAATAGAAGAGAACATGAAATATCGATATCCACACTTATTTGACAAAACATGTATTGAATTTTGAGGACGAAATTTTTTTAAGGAGGGGAGAAATGTAACACCCCAACCCTAGATTAACCATGCACACCATATATATATATTGGTACATGCATTGCATATGCATTTCCATGATATAGAGTCCATCATTTATAATTGAAATATTAGTTTGGATTGTGTCAAATAAGGTTACAATTGAATAAAAGAACTTAAGTTGAAGAGGAAACAAAACAACAACTAGTCTGCTTTCAATAATTCACTGTAAATTCTACAAAATGAATTAGGATTCATACTTTATATGTACAGAAAGCTTAAGATGTCTACTTTTGGAGAAAAATTATATTAAGTCAATTGGAAACTTGTAACTCCATAAATATTAAATAGAACATTGACTGGTCAGTTGAGATTAAAATAAGAATTCGTATTTAGAAGACTAGTTCAGAATTTTTATAGAAAATTATATTAGATATTAATATACATAATGTGTAGATCCAAAGGTCCCAAATACTTGTGGACTGGAGAACTAGAGGACCACAGTGTTTAACACGTATAGTAGAAGCTCAGGTGAGTATAAACTTGAGATTAAATTTAAATGTATGTTATATGACTTATGTTCAAAGTTGTGTTCTTGAGATGACTACTTGGACAAATTGGTGACTAGTTGAATTTACGTGATTTATATGTTACGTGTTGAGAATGTTTAGATGGTCTGCCATATGGACATGTTTAGAATATTATATGGTTTGCTATATGGATTAGGATTGTGTTATTTCATTAATTTATTGAAGGATTGATGATTCATCTATGATTTATTATGGTTATTGTTGAATTGGTTTTGGATCCAAATTGATTTGACATTGATTTATACGTGAGCAATCGAGAGATTCTTCATGTGATTAGATCACTCATAGATGAAAGGAATTGCATGCAAACCTAGAGATAGGTCGATATAAATCTTTCGGATTAAGGTCAAACTTAATAAAGGAGTTCATAAAACAATAACGCAACAGTAGGGTTTTTATTAGGAAGAGATTCTGATTAATCAACTTGGCGTTAGATGTTAATCTACTTGAGAGGGTGGTTAGATAATTTAGGAACATCCATGGTCCAATTGCTTGAATGAATTTTTGAATAGAACATTACCTTAGCTTAAATCATTTCAGGAGGATTCAATATCTAGGTGCTATCTTTTGATCGATTGTCCAAGTTAACTCTTTCGCTACATTGTTTGTTCTTTTGTTTGACAATTGTTTAGTTTTATTTCAATTCAGTCCATTCGATATTGTATGTTAGATAATAGGGTAAAAGCGAGTAGCTAATAATCATAGTCTTTGTGGGATACGACACTCGATACTTAGAAGTCCACTTGATATAGGCAATAGGTGCACTTTCCTTTAGTTTGTAGGCATAGGCTTGACAAATACCATCTTCCATACCTAAATATAAGAAAAATGAACTCAGATTAACCAAAAACCCATCCAAAATCGTTCAATCCTGCCACTCTCTCTCAAGAACAAACCCATTTCGTTCAAATGCTTAAATCCTCAAAACCAAAGCTCAAATCATGTTTTTCTAAGTTCATACTAACTTAATCTAACATTCTTTGGCTTCAAATAACTCAAAATTAACGAAAAATCTAAACCTTATAGCATTCTCAGCCTGGGACATGATTCAAGAAATCAAAGCATGAAAAGAAGTAAAAATGATAAAATAAGGTAAATCTTACCTCAAAAATGGTTAAGGGATGTTAGAGGAACAAAATGGAAGTGATTTGAGTGGATTTAGGTGAGAAATTACGGAAAAAGGAGTGAAAACGAAGTAGGGCTCGAGGTTGTATTTATAGACCCAAAGCTAAAAGACACAATGGTTTGATATTTTCCAAAGCTCACTCGAGTAACACACCCTCTTTACTTGAGTGACACACCTTTTACTCGAGTAACACCTCCTCTTACTCAAGTAAATTTTTTCCCAGATTATTTTGAGTTCATGGTTTACTCGAGTAAGCCATACCCCATCTCACTCGAGTGATATGCATCCTTCACTCGAGTAATCCAACCTCCATTTCACTCGAGTAACCATTATCATTCACTCGAGTAACCCTCATTTAAACACCAAAAGCAACAAACTAACACCCCAATACATAAGATCGAATCGAGGTTGAACAGAGATCAACAGAAACCATGTTAGAAAGACAAGATATTACACATGATTTGTTTCTATTTGTTGACATGAGATTAGAATTCCCTAGGAAGTTTGTATAAATATTAAACTGTGCATCGGTGGGAAATATAAGTACTAAAAGTAAAGTAAACGCAAATAAGGGTAAAAGTGTTGTTTAGCAACCTTGTCGTCTTTTTTTTAGATATGAACCAATATTTTACATTTAATATTTTAGAGATTTTAGTATAAAAATGTGTAATATTTTTAGTATAAGGACCACATTGAAAATAAGTGCAAAATTTTCTTATTAGACCTTTTAATCAACCTTTCACCACATGCCACCTCGTGCTTGTATTAAAACATGGCAAAGACAAACTAAATGCATATAACCCTGAACCATTTTATGCTTAACCATAAGAGAGGGCAGAAAGAAAAGGAAAGAGAGGGAAGAAGAGAGGAAAGCCTGATTTGGTGAGAAAAAATCGATAGAAACACTAAGATTTACCAAAAACGAGACTAGATAAGTAGTTCTTGCATCTTTTGCCTCTAATCAACAAAGTAAGTGAATTTATTTCTTCATATCTGCATATTAATCATCTTAAAATGTGTTTAAGTTTTTTTTTGCAAATAATTGCAGTAGAAGATTATTTAGACACAGATCTTCATGATTTGATTCATGGGTCTGTTTAGAGTTTTGATTTCTAGCCAGAATTGCACTATTTTGTTTAGCTATTTAGAGATGGATTTTGACATGTCTTAAAACACGCAAGTTGTTAGAAATTATGTATTTTATTAGTATGTATAATCTTGTGGTGATTTGAAATGTATTGAAATATTTAGGGTGGTTGAATTGAGTGCTACTCTAAGAGTGCCCTATTTTTCAGTAGCACTATTCGGTTGTGATCTCCTATTTTGACAGCCATAACGATGTAATATTTTGATGGTCAAATAAAAAAAGCTGTTTATATATGTGTCTAGAATATTTATGCAAATTTTAGTTATAATTGGACTTGAAAAACGTGAGTTAGGTTCGATATACTATAGGCTGCCCACCTGAAGTGATTCTGTTATAAAGTTGTAACTTTGAAAAATTGGCCAGATTGTTTTATAAGGAATTAAGGAATCAAATTTGGTATAATACAATATTATATGCCTAGTTTGTGTGGATAAATTTGAATATCAAAAGGAGTCTGTTTGATCATTCAAAAGTAGAGAACAAGTGGACTGACCAGAATGGTATAAAAAAGAAGTTTAGCTACCTTAAGCATAATATCTCTTTCGATATAATTGGGTTGTTTTCCATTTATTTCAAATGATCAAATGCATTCATGATAGATCAGTAATAGAACATTATATGCATTGCAAATATTTATAAGTTAGAATGGGCATAACTCGAGTATATATTATTGGATCAAGAAACATTGAGAGGGAGCCTAAGCAAGGTAAAGATGAGTATAAACTAGAGATTGAATTCAAATGCGTGTTATATGCTTTTTATTTAAAGATGTTCTCTTGTTCTGATTACATGGACATATTGGGTGATTAGTCGAATTTACATGATACATGTTCTATGTTGAAAATGTTCATATGGTTTGCAATATGTATATGTTGAGATTGCATATTGTTTATATGGAACATAATGCTTTTACATGGATACTGATTATCAAATGCTCACATGTTGGATGCATTCACACTGGAGTTAATAAAAGCGTTGTGATCATCATGCTTTTGTATTTGCCAAATACACAAGAGACCTTCGGGTCATACACATGAGACCTTCGAGTCAAATATTCATACAGTGCCAGTCGGACAACCACACAGTGGTATACAGGAATATTGGGTCGATACTTGGCTTGTTTGGTCACAACATATAAAATAGAATACAGAGGCATATGCATATATTTATATGGCATAGTTAATTAATTATCCATTATATGATTGTGTTTGCTTGAGTTTGATCTATTATGGCTTATATGCATTTAGTTGCGACTCATATAAAGTGCAAATATTTTTTCAGGTAACCATTTCTTATAGATGTTTTTGCTAACTTAAGTTTGGAGTTTGTATATAGCAAAATGAGTCACAAGTCAGTCGGCTGGTGCTCTAGACTCCCTCCTCCTCAGCATTTGCATATGTATAGTTAACTGAGTATTTTGACTTATGTGTATAAAATTCTTGAAATTGGGTTATATATAAGACTTATACTGATGTATAGATTATGTTTGCATAAGAAAAATGTATTATCTTGTTGGATTCCCAAGATGCTATATGATTATATGTTTATGTTTACACATGAAAAGTGTATTATCTTGAGACTTATATGTATAACTTGTACTAATGTTTATGGTTATGTTTGCCTAAGACAAATGGATTATTTTGCTAGATTTTCATAATCATATATGATTATATGTGATTAAATGAATGCAATTTAAATGACATGGATAGTATAAAGGTGTTACATATTTAGTGGTATCAGAGCATGGATATGATCCCTTAAGGAACAAATGCATGCATGATCATACATGAACATATACTTGCATAGTATCTACATTTATTATATGGATAGAGTCATGAATATTAGCAGCATGAACATGATCATAATGCACAATAGAGTGAGGGATCAGTTGGCCAACAACATTTCATAGAAGTATCATATGTTCCACATGTACATTTGCATGCATAACATAGAGAAATGGAACAAAAAGTGCAGGGACCTATAATGTCACTAGTAAAACAAAATTATAAATAACTTATTAAGTTAAAGGTAGTTGATTTTTAGGTATTGTAGATCCTACCGAAGCAGATACATGGCTAAAAAGGACATAAAGGGTACTGAATATGATGTGTTGTACTTCAAAATAAAATTTTGATTATGCAGTAATGATACTTCAAGATGATGCTTATGATTGGTAGGAAAGGGTTCCTAATTCGACCATTCAGCCTTGACTTTGTACAAGAGTTTTGAGACAAATATATGCTTGAAATTTACAGAGATGAAAAGAAGAGAAATCTTCTGAAATTGAGATAGGGGAACATGAGTTTTCATACTTAGTCGAGTGATGTTATGGTTCTGAACGGTGTATATCATAATTGTCTCTTTTAGATTGGTATAGTACAATCATTCGCCGATTTGATATTGTTTTCTTTCTATGAGTTTGATGTTATACTGAGTATGGATGGGCTATCTAGACATCATCGTAAGGTAAACTGCTATGCTAAAGAAGTTATGTTTGAATCTTTAGGTCAGCATAGAGTTGTATTTTGTAGTGATTGTCTAATTATACTCAATTGCTTAATTTTTGCAATGACTGCTTTTAGATTGATTAAAAATGGTTGTAATGCTTATATGGCACATGTTATTGATACAAATGTTACTGTTAGTAAACTTGAAAATATTACAGTGGTTCGAGAATTTTCATATGTGTTCTTAGATGACTTTCCAAGGTTACCACCAGATAGAGAGACAAAATTTTCCATTAGGCTAGTTCCTAGTACAACACTAATTTTGATTCCTCCATATTGGGTGGCACCGTTGGAGTTACACGAATTGAGAAACAAATACAAGAGCTACTGGAGAAAGACTGTATTCGCCCAAGTGTTTTTCCTTGCGGTGCATCAGTATTATTTGCCAAAAAGAAGGATGGTACTATGAGATTAAGTATGTATTGCCGCAAGCTGAATTAGGTGATAGTAAAGAACAAATATCCATTGCCATGACTGGATTTTTGTTTGATAAATTACAGGGTGCACAGGTATTCTCAAAAATAGATTTTAGGTCGGGTTACCATCAGTTAAAGATTGCAAAAGATGATATTCCAAAGATTGATTTCAAAACTCGATATGACCATTACGAGTTCCTTGTTATGCCTTTTGGACTAACTAATACTCTAGCTACATTTATGGCATTAATGAATAAAGTATTCCAACCTTTCCTTGACAAGTTTGTCATTGTATTCATTGATGATATACTATCTATTCCAATTGAGGATTATTTTGCAAACTTTACAAGAGAAGTAATTATATGCTAAATTAAGTTAGTTTGAATTTCGGTTAGACCATGTTGTATTATTAGGACATGTTGTTTCTAGCATAGGAATAGAAGTTAATCTAAAGAAAGTGAAAGCAAAATTAAATTAACAGGTACCAAAAAATGTAACAGAATTGCGAAGTTTTCTTGGTATGGCTGATTATTATCGAGGCTTCATCAAAAGGTTTTCCATAATTGCTGGAACATTGACAAAATTATTTTGAAAGAATAGTCCTTTTCAATGGAATGAAATATACTAACACAGTTTTGATGAATTGAAGCGTCGTTTGGCCTCAGTTTATGTCTTGACTATTCCGTCCTATTCAAATGGTTTTGTTTTTTTACAGTAATGCTTCTATCAACGTTGGGTTGTGTTATTTATGCAATAGGGAAATGTAATTGCTTATACTTCAAGACAATTAAGGCCACACGAAGTTTTGTATCCAGTTCATGACAATTAGCAGTAGTTGTGTTTGCTTTGAAAATTTGGCAAAATTATTTATATGATGAAACATTCCAGATTTATACTAATCATAAGAGTTTCAAGTATCTAATGAGTCAGAAAAAATTAAACATCAGGCAAAGATAGTGGATAAAGCTACTAAAATATTATGATTGCACCATTGAGTATCACCTTGGAAAATCAAACACTGTAGTAGACGTCTTAAGCAGAAAAGCTAGTAGTAATGTAGCATGTCTTTAGTTATCTTCTTTATCATCTTTAGTTTACTTGAGATCTATGAATTTTGATTTAAGCATTGAAACATATGAAGCTTTGCTCGCTACATTGAAAATTTGGCATGTTTTAAAAGAAAAATTGAAGAAGCACAATGTTCAGATTCGAAACTGTTTGAAACCATAGAGAAAGTGAAGCAGGGTAAAGATACTAACTTTACACTATATGATGATACACTAATGCTCGGCAATAGGATTTGTGTTCCTCGCATAGATGTTTTATACTGAGACATTCTTGATGAAGCTCACAATGCGTCATATGATATGCATCCTAGACTTACTAAAATGTATCATACTCTCATTGATGGCCTCAAATGAAGAAAGATGTAGCAGAATTCATATCTAAATGCTTGACATGCCAACAAGTCAAAGTTGAACATCAAGCTCCTACAGACAGAGATTGGAGATTTACTTCACAGTTTTGGAAAAGTTTCCACACAGCCTTGGGTACCAAGTTAAATTTCATTACATCATTTCATCCTTAAACTGATGGAAAATATGATAGGACAATTCAGACTCTAGATTAAATGTTAAGGGTTTTTGTCCATGAATTCAAATGTGAGTGGGATGAGTATTTTCTTTGATGGAATTTTCCTATAATAATCATTTTTCATAGTAGTATTGATATGGTACCATATGAGGCATTGCACAAAAGAAAGTGTAGAAGTTCATTATATTGGGATAAATAAGGTACAACAATCTTAGAAAGGCCAGACATTATTCAAAATGCATTGGAAAAATTTGACATAAGGAATAGTAAATTAAAAGTAGTACAAGATCGTCAAAAGAGCTATGTTGATCAACACAGAGAAGAAATGGAATATCAGGTTGATGAAAAAGTATGTTTGAAAGTTTATCCATAGAAGGGGATAATGAGATTTGACAACAAGCGAAAATTAAGTTCGAGTTACATTGGACCATAGGAAATTATTGAGAAAGTAGGATCACTTGCATATAAGTTGGCATTACCTCCAGAACTTTCTCAAATCCACAATGTTTTCCATGCGAGTATGCTAAGAAGATATCGTTCAAATCCCACACGTGCGTTGAAAGATCAAAGAGTTGAGATTTCTAATCATTTGAGTTATATAGAAGAACCAGTGTCTATAGTTGATCGCAGGATCAATGAGTTGAGGGCTCGTGAGATTCCTATGGTTAAAGTGATCTGGAAGAATCATTCCAAAGAAGAGGTGATTTCTCATCGTGGGAAACCGAAGAAAAGATGAGAAAACAACATCCTCATTTGTTTAATGGCACATATATGGAATTTTGAGAACAAAAATTTTATAGAGTGGGAGAATTGTCACAACCTCGACTCATAACATATATTCATAAGCATTATGACATATAGCATATTCATATGAATATACATTTAAATTTGCATTACATTAACATCATCAGATAATGTATAAAGCATTCAAATGACACACAAGTAAGTCTAACGACACATGATTTGTTTATATTTATTGACATGAGATTAGAATTCCCAAGGAATTTTGTAGAAATGCTAAACTGTGCATCGGTGAGAAAGATAAGTACTAAAAGTAAAGTAAACGCAAATGAGGGTAAAAGTGTTGCTTAGCAACCTTGTCGTCTTTTTTTTTTTAGATAAGGACCAATATTTTTCATTTAATAGTTTAGAGATTTTAGTATAATAATGTGCAATACCAAATTGAAAATAAGTACAAAAGTTTCTTGTTGGACCTTTTAATCAACCTTTCACTACATGTCACCTCGTGATTGTATAAAAACATGATAAAAATAAACTAAATGCATACAAATCTTAACCATTCATGCTTAACCATAAGAGAGGGCAAAAAGGAAAGGAAAGAGAGGTAAGAAGAGAGGAAAGCCTGATTTGGTGAGAAACATTTGATAGAAACACTAAGATTCGCTGAAAACGAGACTAGATCAGTAGTTCTTTCATCTCTTGCTTCTAATTAACAAAGTAAGTGAATTTCTTTCTTCATCTGTGCATATTAATCATATTAGAATGTGTTTAAGGTTTGGTTTTGCAAATAATTGTAGTAGAACATGATTTAGACACAGATTTGCATGATTTGGTTGATGGGTCTATTTGGGGTTTTTATTTCTTACCGGAATTGCACTATTTTGTTTGACTATTTAGATATGGATGTTGACATGTATTAAAACATGAAATTTGTTATAAATTATTTATTTTATGAGTCTATAGAAGCTTGAGGTGATTTTTAATGTATTGAAAGAGTTAGGGAGGTTGAATTTAGTGCTACTCTGAGAGTGCCATGTTTTTTAGTAACACTGTCTGGTTTTGATCTCCTATTTTGATAGCCATAACGACATAATAATTTGATGGTCAAAGGACAAAATTTGTTTATATATGTGTCTAGAATATTTACAAAAATTTTGGTTATAATTGGAATTGAATAACAAGAATTAGGTTCAATATACTATAGGCTACCCACATGAAGTGATTCTGTTATAAAGCTGTAAATTTGAAAAATTGGCCAGATTGTTTTATAAGGATGATGATACCTTGAAAGTGCACAAGGATCGTCGTAATTTTACCTTGGGAGTATCCTTAGGGTTATCGAATCCAAGAGAACGTGTCTAATTGTAGTCAAATAAAAATATAAAAGCAAATAAAGACATCAAATTGTTGATTGTGGGGTTTTGAAAATAAAGGCAAGGAATAAATTAAACACAAGTAACCAATGATAATAAAATTTTAGGGCTTTTGAGATAAAATCGAGGATCTAGTTGCCAATGAATGAAATTGGGTTTTAACAAATGTGTGTGAGTGTTCTCTCCACAAAACTAACCCAAGGACCCTCTCGAAGTCACTCAAGTTGTGTCTACACCTCCTAGGAGGGTCCTTTCGACCTCATCTAGTCAAGTTAGGCCCATTAGTCTCTTTGGGGCATTTCATTGAACACATTGTAGACCTGAGTATATTTCTATCCTAAAACCATACAAGTTATATGCAATTGACCTAACCCAAGCTTCTTCTTTCGATTCATCATTTGGACTTGTTAAAAACAACATTGTAGTGATCAATCACAACATTATTCAATCAATGACAAGTCATACAATCAACACCAACAATAAATTTAGCAATAAATGCACCATAAATAATAGATATAACAATAAAACACAATACCCATAAAATTAACCATCCATTAAGGCAACATCAATCCAAGGTTTACATCTCTGAACCCTATCACAAAATCTAAGCTAGCATATTTATAAAACTAAGCAAAGAGCAATAAAAAAATAAAACCTAAACATGATTCTAATCAAGGAAAAAGGAAATAAAAAGGAAGAATAAAGATTCTCTCAATGGGTGATAAAAGCCCCTTTCAATCCTTCTATCTCTTCTCTTCATTGCCTTGAATCTCCTTGGAAATTGATAGAGAATTATTCTCTTCTTTAATGTGCAAGTGTTAAGGATCCCCGAAATGATGTGTAAAAGACCTATTTATAGTCTTTGAGGTCCCCCACAAACCATAGCAAAGTACTTCCAAAAATTCATTGAGGTGTACTTTGGTCCCCACAAGTTATGCCTTTTTATCATACTCTCTCTCTTCATCTACAGCTTGTCACTGCCGTGAAAAATGGGTGTTATGGCTGTGACAGATGTTTGGGCAACATTAGGTGCCTTTTTCCTTTGGTTACAACCGTGAGAGTGATCGTGACCAAGTGTCACAGTCGTGACACTTCACTCTCGCAATCGTGACCACTTTCTGTCGTGGTGCACCATTTACTTCTCTTGGCACATCCGTGAGACTTGACCATCACGATCATGTCACTCCTTCTTTCCTTGTCTCCTTCATTTTCTTCATGCTTTCATGAGATGGTTAGAAGCCTTTCTATTTTGCATCTCTTTTGCACCCATTTCTACTCATTTTCTCCAAATTAAATCATCCTGCAAATGTCACAAATATCATATCAATTTCACCACAAAAGAATGATTTAAAGGATGAAAATAAATATATCCTTGCATGATTCACTACGAAATTTTAGCATACATCAAAGGAATTAAGGCATCAAATTTGGTATAAATACAATATTAAATGCCTAGTATATGTGGATAAATTTGAATAGCAAAAGGAGTCTGTTTGATCGTTCAAAAGTAGAGAATAAGTGGACTAACCAGAATGGTATGAAACATAACTTTAGCTACCTTAAGCATAATATCTCTTTCAATATAATTGGGTTGTTTTTCTTCTATTTCAAATGATCAAATACATTCATGATAGATTAGCAACAGAATATGATATGCATTACAAATATTTATAAATTAGAATGGGCATAACTCGAGTATATATTATAGGATCAAGAAACATTGAGAGGAAGTTTGAGGAACGTAACGGGACATACTATCTATCTTAAAAATGTGAGTATAAACTATAGATTGGATTCAAATGTGTGTTATATATTTTGTATTTAAAGATGTGCAATTGTTATGATTACATAAACATATTCGGTGATTAGTTGAATTTACGTGATACATGTTATATGTTGAAAATCTTCATATGGTTTGCAATATGTATATGTTGAGATTGCATATTATTTATATGGAATGTAATGCTTTTACATGAATACTAATTATCAAATATTTACATGTTGAATGCATTCATATTGGATTTAATAAAGGCTTTGTGACCATTATGCTTATGTATTCACAAAATATGTAATATCCCGCCCAAACCGATCGAATTATTGTAGTTATCCATTCAAGTATGGTCAAGTTTTGAGAGTTTTCTATCATTGATTAGAGAATTGGGAGGTTTCGTTGTTCCTAATGTTGGTTAGTGGATGTTCTCTTGAGGGTCTAAGTGTTATGGAATCCTAATAGAGGTTTGATGCATGTGGCGAGTGAGAAATGTTAGGTATGTGAGCTGGAGTGATGTAGATGTACGCTAGTCTTATTCAAGATGTACTTTATCTAGGAAACACAAGACGTATGTTGGAGGTAGCAAGACGTACGTTATCTGGAGTTCTGTCATGATCAACGTACGTAGCCCTTGGTGTGACGTACATGGTGAAATGTTCCCGTAAGACTTGATGCCTCTGGAAGCTTAACAACATATGTTGTGATGGAGGGACGTACATTGTGAGGCACCACACGTACATTGCATGTAAAATGACGTACGTTGCCTTTGTAATTACAGAAACACACTGTTTCGATCGACAGTGCATTTATAATGCCACAACCGTCGGGTTATGTCATAAATTCGTCCATTTCACTATCTACACTCTCAAATCACCTCATAGCACTTCCTAATTGTTTACCTAATGTTCCTAATCGATCTTTGAGGTAAGAATCACACCATTTCTTTCTCATTTCTTCTGTTTTGAGCATTAAATCAATAAATCTGATTTTGCTTAGGTTTTAATTTTCTAAATGATTTATGTTGAATGGATGTTTGGGATTATGTCTAGTAGGACTTAGATTTACCAGAAACAAGCCTTGAATCAAGAGATTTGATGAGTTTTTGGAGGAGTTAGGGTTAGATTCGGGTTTGATGATTTCTGCCGAATTTTGTTATTTGTTTGAGGAAATTGTTGATGGATTAATGTTTCTGAAGTTGAGATCGATTAGTGGGTATATTTGTTTTCAATTTTTATCAGCCAAATCGAGAGTTCGGTATTTTTTTATAATAATTTTTACCCTTAAGTTAGTTTTGTAATTTCTGGAAAGTTATCTCCAGGTTTGTAATTTTGAGAACTTTTGTCTGGATTTGTAATTTTAGAAACTTGAGAGTTAGGTTTATAAATTTTGAAAAGTTTTCATTATATTTGTAATTTTGAGAAAATAAGTTATATTCGTAAATTCGGAGAGTTTGAGAGCTATTTTGGGAATTATGAATATTTAAAATAGTCGTCTGTATATTCTAAAACTTGAGGGACTAGTTTGTAATTTTACGAGGCTCAGGGACTAAAATGTAAATTTATAAAAGTTCAGAGACCATATCGTAATTTTACATAGATTCTTATTTTTGGGTTGAGAGTGTTAAATCTTCGACCGAGGTTGGCTTTTGGGTATCATTTGAACGTTCGAGTCTACATATGCATGACACGCATTTCAGTACAACCACAGTACTAGAGTTCGATTACTTTGTTTTGATACTTTTGTGTTTTGATATATATCTGTTCAGCTTCGTGTTCCTATCAGCGGGAACAGCCACCCACCAGTGGCGTTTGATTCGATAAAGCTTGCATATCCAAGTGAGTGGATGACAGCTTCAGACACATGTTCAGCTTTGTGTTCCTATCAGCGGGAACAGCCACCCACCAGTGGCGTTTGATTCGATAAAGCTTTCATATCCAAGTGAGTGGATGACAGCTTCAGACACATAGGCTGTGTCTCGAAACTTCTATATTTGTTTTTGGTGTGCTGAACATATTTGTGAAAAATGGACTAATATGAGGATTGACTAAATTAATAAACTGATTATGTGATTTAATAATCAATATTTGTTTTGGAAATTGATAAATATTTATTTTATTTATCTCTTCTCTGATTTTGATGCTGTATTGCATGCCTTTGATTTTTATACTATGTAGTAATATAATTTGATTTTTCGATATGGGGACACCTGTACTACGAGACACGTAGCCTTTGGTATACCAATGTTTTTAGAAATCCCAGCTACTAGGGATGTTGTTACCTGTGCTCTGATCCAACACATGATTGAATATTGATTAGTGACAGGTCCACAATAGCTCGTGATTAGTGGCAGAGTCCATATCACGTTTGCTTTAGTCCCATATCTATGATATATGTTTTTGACTCCAATACTAGTAATATCGTTTTGGTTTGTGCATGTGTTTGCTTTGTCTGTAAACATTTTCGAAATGTTTCTTTGAAATTGTACTACGTATGTAGTGTGTATGTGTGTGTGTGTGTGTATATATATATATATATATACGTATATCTATTTATACTTGTATGTGGTATTTGAACTGTTTTCAAAACAGTCTTTATGAGGCATGTATGAGGCAATCTGGAGTGTTTTCACTCACTGGGTTCTGACCCCCTTTATTTTCTATATTTATCCTGTTTGTCTCTTACAGGTTGACATGTTGTCTCGGCAACTATTTGGCATTCTAAATCAGTGAGGCACATATTATTTTTGTTAGTGACGACATCTTGACGGGGCTACATCGTTTGTTTTAGAGCTCTGCACCGGGATGCTGTCTGGTTACTGGGTTACATTTTGATCTTTTGGATTTTCTGCACTTATATTATTTTGATACTTGCATTGGATTTTGCTTATAGCAAATGATATTTGATTAACACACACACACACACATATATATATATGATTTCTTATAAATTAGTTTTTCCTAAATGTTTTAATAAAAGAAGAATGAGTAGAGTTTTTGATTTTTTAGAAGGCTTGTGCGGGATGGACGGGGCTCCCATAGACGATTCGCCTCGTACGCCGGTCATGGTATCGGGAATGGGTCGTGACAGTTAAAATCCTATATTGTCTTTCCATTTATGGATAATTATAATGCCAATCACTATCATCTACGGTCCAATCTATATCGTCTAAAGTCCATTCCATTTTATCGAAAGGAAAATCTTCATCAGACATATAGTCATTCCAAAATTCTAACTCAGTAAGCAAATTATGAAATTTTTCTGCTAACATGATTGTTACTATCCATACAATAAGCCTTTTTAATGGCACTGATACCATTTTTGAGGTGCGGAATTTAAACTTTCTTTAATTTGTGTTTGGAATTCTTTTTGGTCAGTTTCATTATATCTCATTGGTTTGACTCTTTTTATCTTATTTGTATATTTGAATTCTATCTTTGCATATAACTGATTTTTATCCCAAAATTTTAAAGGATTATCAGTATAACATTCTTCTAATTTAATCTTAATATCTTTTATTTCTGATTCTAATTTCTTTAATCCTATTTGATATTTTAATAAAGGGTTATTTTTATGAAAAATAGGTTTTTTAACATATCCTATTTTATCTTTTTTGTTTCAGATTTTAAAATCAATTGGTATGGCTTAGAATAACCATTTTTAAGTCTTTTAATGCTTATCAAATGATAACATAGTGTCTTAAAAATTATTTGATTAATAACAGTATCAAATATAACTTTGTTAAACATTTGGAAAAAAATTATTTCCTAATAAAATATCTATTCCTGTATTATGAAAATAGAATGATGGACATTTTATTAAAAATGATCCTATCAGTATTATTGGTCTTAATATTCCTTTATTAATTTTTATGGTATTATTAGAAATATCTTTTCCAGTTATGATAGTTAACTTTGTATGATATTCTTTAGGAAAACAATCGGGTTTGCACAAACAAGTTCCTGAACCACTATCTATTTAAGCAGTAAAATGTTCTACTTTTTCATTATATGTACTTTGTTCAGAATCACTTATAGACATATTATCCTAACTTTTTTAAATGAGAAATTAAATCATTAGTTATCTTGGTCTCTTCAATAACCATTTTTTTACTTTTATTATCGGTTTTATTTTTAATTACTTCATCTAAATTTTTTTCCATTATCCTTAATAGTGCTACTATTTTATTACCATAGGCAATTATCATCTTTTGTATTTCTATTAGATCTTTATCTATTTTTAACGAATTATCTTCCTATGTTAAAATCCTATATTGTCTTTCCATTTATGGAGAATTATAATGCCAATCACTATCATCTACGGTCCAATATATATCGTCTAAAGTCCATTCCATTTTATCGAAAGAAAAATTTTCATCAGACATATAATCATTCCAAAATTCTAACTCACTAAGCAAATTATGAAATTTTTTTGCTAACATGATCATTACTATCCATACAATAAGCCTTTTTAATGGCTCTGATACCATTTTTGAGGTGCGAAATTTAAATTAATCAATACAGTGTAAAATCAAAGTAATATCAATATGAAATTAAAATATCATTTGCAATCATATTTAAAGCTAATATTTTAGAAAGATTAGAAATTAAAACCAGAAAGCATATTTTTTTTAGGGATTAAACATTCAAGAAAGAGCTTTAGAAGTCTCTCAAACTTCTAATAATGTGATAATACCCTTATTATCTAAAAATGATTTAAAAGATAAATTACAAAAGATAAAATCAAAAGTAAGAAATACATTAGGATGGATACATATCGGTGCCATACAGATTATAATAAAATCAACTTTTAAAGAAGGAATTGATACACCAATAGAATTAGCTACAATGGATAATAGAATAATAAACAGAGAAGAAGCTTGTTTAGGTATTCTTAGAGGAAATTTACAATATGGAAAGATAAAATTTAACATATATTCTCGTATATCTTATCATATTCATGATAGAGATTTTAATAAAACTTTAAGTTTAATTCAAGATTTTTAACGAAAAGATTTCTTTAAACAACATAATAGACCTTATTCGATAACTTATATAATTTCTTATGCTTTGTCTAATACTGTAATATTTCTCCCGTTCCGATCAATTCTTTGTAGCATTCCGACCAATTTTCGACGACGTCTTTGGTAGAATGTCATTCAATTTTGAATGATCTTAGTTCAATCCCAATTTGAACCCCAAATGATTAAGGTGATGTTTGGGTATTTAGAGGTGTTTGAGAATGTTTAAGAGATCTATGAAATTTTAGATGTGGTTTGTCACGACCCGTTCCCGGGACCATGACCGGCGTACGAGGTGAACCGTCTATGGAAGCCCAGTTCATCTCGCACAGGCCTCAAAGATTTAAAAATTTATACCCATTCATTTATTTAAAACGTTTATAAGAAAATAACATACATATCATAAATATATATCCAATATCTTATATATAAATATATACAAAGCGATCTAATCACAAAACATGATATCAAAATCAATACACAACCCCATAACCCTACAACATTCGGAATGAAGCATCTACTACAAAAGACGTAACCCGACAAAAAGGCGCTACTAAATGGTGAAAAGATGAGCATAAAAAGGAGTCAAAATGGAAAATAAACTGTGAAAATACCTCAAATCTGATAGAGGAATGTCTTGAGAGCAAAAAGAATCAAATTTCGTCGGATTTGGATGAAAAACGAGAGAGAAATGATGAAAAGAAGAAGTGATGTCGGTTCTGGTTTAATTGGAAAAAATCTGCAGACAAATCGACGTCGTTTTGGTCACTGTTGAAGAAAAGAAACGCGAACAACTTATCGTCTGATCGATGAACAGCAGACACAGACGCGAACGACAAGGCAGAGGACACAAACGACAGCGTACGACTCGTCGTTCAGCGGCTCGCGTGAACGCACGTGCGTTCAGTGTCTCAAACGACATGTTGTCGGCTGCTACCAGAGCACGCGCGTGGACGAAAGCAACACGCACGCGAACGATAGCTCTTCCCCAGCGACAAACGACTTGTAGCATGGCAACCCAAACAGACGATCAATCGTTCAGTTCTGATTTCTAGTTTTTTTCTTTTCAATTTTTCATCATTTTCACTTAATCAAACACTTCCCAAATCACCCCTAATCTTCATAATTCACCAAATTAACCTCATAAATATAAAATTAACCCTCCAATCACCAAAAATAAATTTTCAAATAAATTCTCAAATTATCCAAAATAATTACTCCAACTAATTACCCCAAATATATGTCCCCAAATTAACTCTAAAACTAGGGGGTATTACATGATTAAGTCCCGAGAGTGATGGGATTTATAAATTGAAGTTAAGAACCCATTTGTGTCACGACCCATTCTCGGGACCGCGACCGGCGTACGAAATGAACCGTCTATGGGAGCCCGGCTCATCCCGCACAAGCCTCAAAGTACAAAACTTATACCCAAACCTCATATTTAAATAAATATGAATACAAATAAAATATAATCTTTGTTTATTAAAAACAAATCATACACAGTATTAAGTGCGGAAATTAATTTCAAATTAAAACATTTGAAATGTCAGAAACCTAAACAAAACCCACAGTAATCCGGTGTGTGGAGCATCTAACAAATCAGACAAATGGGCCCGGTCAAAAGGGCATTGACCGCAACATC
>CAODLS010987960.1:0-13114 GCA_948243855.1 Flueggea neowawraea | reverse complement strand
CCACCATTCTTCAACACTGGGTGCGAATCCAATACGCAATAGAACATTCTAATTTAGGTGTTTAATCTCATACAACCGAAGTTCACTATTAAACAGTTCATAAAAAAGCTAG
This sequence comes from Flueggea neowawraea, assembly GCA_948243855.1. Taxonomy (NCBI): domain Eukaryota; kingdom Viridiplantae; phylum Streptophyta; class Magnoliopsida; order Malpighiales; family Phyllanthaceae; genus Flueggea; species Flueggea neowawraea. Next base: position 13,002 of record CAODLS010987960.1, on the reverse strand, counting down.
GATAACGCTCTGTTATGGTATCTAAATTCTTATGCAGTGAGTAATCACCAAATAGAGCTTATGCAGTAAATGATCATCAACAACATATACTCATCACAGTTTCATTAAATGCACTACAAATACCACATCACCACATAATCGAGAAAATACCAACTCGTTTGCGCGCACAAAAAAAGTTCAATCAAATTTCAAAAAGAAAATTTGTAACTACAAATTTTCAATACCCACAAATTAAAATTGCGAAATAACCTCTAAAAAAATAAAAATAAAAACTTTAATACCGAATCGAAAGAAAAGCCACATACTTTACAAATTAAAACGAACCTGGGGAGAAGCCATGAGAGCAGGGTGGTGGTACTGCATCATGGCCTGTTGCTGCTGCTGTTTCAGTCTCAGTTGTTGCTGCTGAATCATGTCGTTTTGGTAGGGATTAAACTAGGGTTCAGAGGGAGGGAAAGGGTTTTAGAAAAACAAAAAAAAAAGAAAAAAAAAAGAAAAAAAAGAAAAAAAGAGGGAAAAACCCTCGAAAGAGTGGGAAAGGCAGGGAGAGAGCGATCAGGAGAAGAGAGAGGGCGTTTTGATTGCAGAGGTTAGAGAATTTGGTGGGTTGGTTAATTTTTATTTATATATTCTTCGTTTTTATAAAAATATAATAAATAATGTGGAAAACTAATGGAAAGAAATTAATGGTTGAGAAAATTTGCGAGGTAGATTTGTGGGTTCATGCTACTGTCTTCTTTCAAACCCAAAATTGGAGTAAAAAATAGACTTTTATATTTTATATATATCTTATTTTGCATTATATACTTGTTCACTTAAATTTCATGAAGGTTTCATTTATGTTTTATATACTTATTATGAACTAATATAAACTAAGTATATATTAGTTTTTCTAAGTAATCGTTTTTTAAAATTTTTATGCTATTTTGTAATGTGGTTGCATTATAGTTTCGTGTATTTTCATATATCTGATATAAACTTATGTGTTCTCAATGGCGAAAGGTCTGGTCAATTCCACCACAAGTTCGAAGTACCTCTACTCTCTTATCGTTAACCCAATTCTACCTTTGGGGTTCCAAATGCATTCCTAACTACGGTTTTTAGCATCAACCTTATTTCTTTCGATTTCTGACTTCAGCACTAGGCCGAGTCAGGCTGGGCTGGAGAGTATATTTTCAGCCCAATAAATAGGACTGACACCCTAGTCAAGCCCGCCCATTCAAAAAAGACAGGCCAACCCATGGGCCATTATATATATATATATATTCGAGAAAGACCTATTTTTTACAAACTCAGGTCCAACTTAAAATTTACATCAGACCTATGACTAAAAACCTAAATTCAAACCCTAATATTTACAAAGCTGGGCTCCGACCGATGCATGGGCTGGGCATTTATTATGTTATATTGTTGGATGTTGTTGTTGTTTCAGCCGCATAGTTTCATGTTAAGTTCCATTATGGTTTCATATTCTTTTTTCGTGTTGGTTTAGATGATTTTCTGTTTTTTTTTGTCAGTTTTAGTTTTTATAATTTTGTGTAGACTATTTTGATTGTCGGTTTGTTTTAATTTGATTTTCAATTTATTATGGTTTCATTAAGGTTGATTTTTTATATTATATATATAGATTTGATCCAACCAATAAATGTTCTTTTTATTGTTGTCATTTCATTAAGGTTGTATTTTGGTTTCACATATTTTGATTTTCATACAAATGCGCCCTGATTAAACATTCATATTCGTCAGGCTATTTAAAAAAAAATTGCAAATGTGAGAATATATTAACTTGAAATATCAGCAACTAATGTTGCGTACAACATTGGGGTGGATCCAAATCCCAACAACATTTACTCATCTTTACCGTTCCATCATTTGTATTATAAATACACACTTCGAACACTCTTTCATCATTATTTATAAAAGTATAAATATAAGAGTAAATAATTAAATTTTATACATAATAAAATATATTATATAAATATTTTAAATAAATGTTGATGAAAAGTTAATTATTAAGGCTTTGTTTGGTACGGAGAACTTTGTAGGGGAAAATGAGTAATTGGGAAAGATAGTTATTTAGGGATGTTTGGTTTCCATTATCTCTTCAACTTCTTAATTTTTTAGAAAGAATTTTTCCATCTGGAAGAGAAATCTTTAAGGGGCTGAAGATTTTTCTTGCTGAGACATGAAATGACCTTCTCAGTTCTCATCTCTCTTTTTGTTTCTTATCACCCTCTCTTCCTAATGAAACATGAAATTATTTTATTGTAATTGTGGTATTGTATTGTAGTGAGATTGATTTATATCCTTACCATAAATTGAAATGAATTTTTTTTAGTTTTTTTTTCAGGAAATGACAAAACAAGAATAATTCACAATTTGATATAAATGGTAATTAAATAATCTCTTATTGCATTTAAAGAATAGTACTAACTTGTAGGTTGATCATGGCCTCTTCCTTGAAAATGATTTCTAAATTTATTGTTCAGTGATAATATTTCATGAAAGAATTTTTATTTAAATAATAAGTTAGTCTTAGTAAAAATTTAAATACAAAATCCCCTATTAGTTATCATCACTCTTATGAAAAATAATTTACCCAAATCTTAAACAACTATATCAATTCTTTAAATTAATTATAATATTATTGTATTTTTTTCAAGAGCATTATGGGTTTTCACCAATAAAAAAGCCACATCACAGTCACACTTTCAAGAAAATATATTTTCTTACTAAACACATAAAAATTAGACTTTTCTAGTGATTAACTTCTCATATAATATATTTTTCTAGTAATTAATTTTCTGAAATTTTCTATAAACATATCAAACGAAGCCTAAATCAGTGTGCATATATATTTGTGTGTGTACAGATTAATGGTGTCAAAATTGTGTTAAGTTACTTTATTGATTACAGTCTTAATCTATTTATTAAATAAATCAGACTTGCTTAGAGGCGAAAGAAAAAAAAATCACACTTGCTTGACTGTGTCATGTCATATTATTGCATCGTGTCTAATATTAACCAATAATTGTCACATTTTAAGAGCTCTTGAGCTATAAACTTTTATTAAGTAAACTAGGGTCAATATATAATAGAAACGTAACTTTCTTTCCCAAATTACATCATTATTATTTTGGCTTGCACTGATGTGCTTATTAGGTGCAATAAATGCGAGTTCAAATCTTGTTCACACTATACCATCATGTAACTTTTTTATTCATCGTTCTAATAATATCCCAAATTGAATACTTACTTCAAAAAGATCTTTATATAGGGTTATTGTTCAACCATGCAATCATTTTTTTTTATATTTGTTTCACATGAAATTTAAACCTACAGCGTGATATACAAGTTTTTATTGTTTTACTAACTAGATTACCTCTCATAGATCATTTACCACCATTAAATTTAGGGAAAATTTAACAATTATCCTAAATTAAAATTTAGAATTTAACTTTTTTCATGCACTAAACACACTTTGATTAACAGAAACACGCTTAAAATATCTTGTAAAAATACCAAATTTTTAATTAACTGATAAATTGACCAAGAATTTGAGATATTTTCCCGAAAAATCCCGATATTTTTACAAAATTGATTTTTTCGAGAAAAAGATAAATTTCTAGGAAGAATAAAATCTGATGTTTTATAATGTATCCAATGATATCCAAACGTATCCAAATGTCTCCAAATCAAAAAATTTTATATAAAATTCGATTTAATAAATTTCTGATTTAATATTTTTAAAATTAAATACCTCCAAATTAAAATTTTTAATATAATTTTTTTAATTTTTTTGACAGTCTAAAAAATGTATTAAAATGTCTCCAAATCACAAGTTCTTATACAATTTTTTCAACGCCTCCGAATATATCAATATGTCTCAAAATATATCCATAATTAAAATAAGTTTAATTATTTTTATATTATTAATTTCATTTTATTTTATTTATAAAAAATTAATTTGGTATCCAGTCCTTTACAAACGCCTCCAAAATGTATTCACAAGTCTTCAAAAAATGTATTCATCCTTACACAAAATCAATATAATTCAAAAAAATAACCAAAGTCAGTAAAAACAAACTAAACATACATAATTAAAGTGTTTTCTCATTTTAAACAATAATAAAACATTTTTTCTATTTTTTTTTAAAAAAACTAGGGCATTCCTGTAAATTTAAGTAAAACAAAAAAGAGGCAGCAGCTAGGGTTGAGAAACTTAGCTGTCACGACCCATTTCCAGACCATTACTGGGGTACGAGGTAGACCGTCTATGGGAGCCCAACCCATCACACACAAGCCTCAGAGAATTAGAAACTCTACCTAATTATTCACTTATCAAAACATTTTTAATAAAAATCATTTATAATAAATCATATAAGTATATGAAATAGAAATATATGAATATAACAAAATATGGTGTAAGTCAAATCAAATACACGATAGATGTATTGTAAATCAATGTAACCAAAAGACAAAAGAATACAACATAGTAACTCAACAGCATCCCGATGCAGAGCTCTAAAACAAAAAGAGAAGCCCGACAATAGGGCGTCACTAACCAAAAATACAAACGTCTCACTGAGCTAAGTATCAAACGGTTGCTAAGCCAAAAATCAACCTGTAAAATAGAGACGGGATAAACAAGGAAAAAAAATGGGGGTCAGAACCCAGTGAGGAAAAACACTTCAGAATGTCTCATACGTGCCTCACAAAGACTGTTTTTGAAAACGGTTCAAAATACCACAAACAGGTATAAGGAGGTATACATACATATACACACTACATACGTAGTAGGGTTTCAAAAAAATATTTCTAAACCATTTGCAAACAAAGCAAACACATGCACTTGGGAAAAACGATATTAATAGTGTTAGAGTAAAAAAATTATAAATAATATAAGTAGTCTCAGAGTAAAAAACAAAGTATACGCAATATGAGACCGATAATAAACATGGTGTGGTCTACACCACCCAAATCAGACTGTATAATAATCGTGGGCTCTACCACTAATCAAAAACAAATCTTGTGTTGGGCTGGGACACATGGCAATTAACATCCCTGGTAGCTGGGCCTTGACAAAACATTGGTTTACCAAATGCATGCAGATTAAAATAAAAAATAGAGGGGGATATAATATGTGTGTGTGTGTGTGTGTGTATATATATATATTAAATTTTAAAAACAGACACTGATTATTAAACACATAACCAGTTTATTAATTAGGTCAAGTCTTAAATTAGTCTAATTTCAAAATATATGCCGAGCACAACAAAAACAAATATAGTTTTGAGACACAACCTATATGTTTGAAGTTGTCATCTACTCACCTGGATGTCCATGCTCTAACGGTCAGGCACCACTGTCGAGCGGTTGATCTCACTGATAGGAACAAGAAGCTGAAAAAAAGATGTCAAAAACAAAATAAGCGAGACACCGGTACTGTGGTTGTACCGAAATGCATGCATATACATATGCAAACATAGATGCTCAACAATGCCCAAAACTCATTTCTAACCTCAAATATCACAAACATATTCGAATCAATTCTCTGAACACCCAATATCCCATTTGGTCCTCAATGGCAAATGACACAATAATCCAACTTCCGCTTCAACCAAAAAAAATTGAATCTGGGAACCCATGGAGATAGATCTCAACGTCAAGAACATGAATCTACCATTAGATTACAAAAAACAACTCAAATTCCTCAAAGAAATCTCTAAAATCTGACCAAACATTGACCCATTCTCACAACTCGACAAATATGTAAATCCAAGCATGAATCAAGTATTTCTAACTCCAATCCATCAAGATATATCATAAACAACTCCAAATCTAATAAGAAAATCATCAAAAATCGAAACCTAGCCTCAAACAGACCCACCTTGGCTAAACACAAAAACTCACCAAAACCAAAGCTAATTCTGATGATTACGACCTCCAATATCCATCCTCTAATTCTAATGATTCCAACCTCCAACATCTATATTCTAACCACAATCAAACCTCATTCCAACAGAAAGAAAAGACTCTGAACAAATCCCCAATTTCGGCCATAAACCCTAAGAGAACAAATCATGAACAAAAATGAAGAAAGAAGTAATTAATGAGTATCTCTTACCTCAAGAATCGAAGTGGAAGCAAGGAGAAACAAAAGAAGACTGAGAGAAATAAATGAGATAGTAATTTTGGTGGTTAAAGTGAGTTATGGCTTAAAAAAAGGCAGATTGGGGTATTTATAAACCCACACTGCTGAAACGTTGCGTTTCACTCGAATTCGCCCAGAAAAGGCACACTTATGTGCATAGTACCCACTCTACGCGCGTAGTCCCACTCTCTCCGTGTGTAATACAATACACAATGTGCGTAGATGGCAGATTTAGAACACCTTACCCCCCAAATCCAAAATCAACGTGTGCATCATGCATATAGTGCACGTAGACGGCTTCACGTGCACGTGGTTCACACCCAAATGATGATCAACGCGCAAAGAAGCTCCACAACGCACATTGACGGTCCAAAAACATTCACGGTCCAACTCAAACAACAATCTACGTGCGTAAAATCCCCTTCAATGCATGTTGATCACCTCCAGCACACTATACACGCCCAAAACCGCATCTCAACGCCTTCCAAACTCAAGGATCAAAGTTCCCAAATCCTAAATAACTTCAGAACCAGGCGGAATGATAAAGGATTCTAATTAGAACAGGCGGGATATTACACTAGTTGCTATTGTCCCCTTTGATTCAAACACAACCACTCCCTGCCTTTGGAGATCGATGAAAATGAAGAGGAGACGAAGATCGACAAGCCAAAGAGGAAATCAGAGGAAGATCAACGAAGAATGACAGAGATGAAGAACACAGAGGAGAGATGGTGAGATGAGACACGACGAGGAGCACAATAGAAGCTGTGGAGGACGACGAGACACGACCGATAGAGGCAGATGAAAGATTGCTAGGAGAGAAGATGAAAGAGGTGAGAGGGAGAGAAAAAGAGAGTCGACGAAGGAAGAAAGGGAAGCAGCGAGAAGGAAAGAGGAAGAGAGAGGACGAGGGAAGAACAGGGCGACAGGTTGCTACTGTTAGGATTCAAGAGGAAGGAGAGCAAGAGAGAGAAATGAGAGTGTGGCAGAGGAGAATAGAGAGAGTGACGATGAGAGAGAAAAAAAATTATAAAATGAGATGAGAAATTGATTTTATCTGACTGAATTTGACATTTTTCAGCTAAAGATTAAAAATATGTTATTTGGACAATTGATCATTAAAAATGTTAGCATTTTAACAATTAGAAAACCTTACCTTCCTTTTGTCAAAATCTAATAGTTAATTTGGGCAATTGACATAATTGACTCTTAAATGTATAGAAACTCCAATATAATAAGAATGATTGGGCCAGCAATAAGGTAGGCCTAGAAGTAAATAGTCAAACCTGGCCTAATAGGAGAAGTATATGCATGAACAATATTGTGATAATTACCTATTACACTACTAATACTTTCTAATATTCATCACACATAATCAACTTATATATATTATATGTCCACTTTTATGTAATTTGTCATTCACTTTTTAAATTTTTGAATTCACAGACTTTTAATGTATTATACACTTTCTTTTTTTCTCTCGCCTCTCTCTTCCTTCATTTGTTCCCCCTCTTTTCTCTCTCTTCTCTAGTTTTCTCTCTGTTTACTCTTTCTTTTTTCTCTCAATTATCTCCTCTTTCTCTTCCTCAGCTTTTAACCTTCTCTCTTTCTTCATCCCTATTGATTTTTGTGCTTCGTTTCTAGTGTTCAATGATGTCTGCTATGGTTTTTTGTGTGTGTTTTGTTGATGATGACAGATTTATTCTTCTCCGTCTCAAATATGGCTTTGTTTGCGCAGATCTAGTGTTTTCGCTACAGATTTGGTTGTTTTGCCATCTTTGCATTCTTTTTTCATCCTCTTATGTTCGTTCTACTTATCTCATTTATGAACGTATGTCGGCCAGATCTAGTGGCAATTTCTCCCCTCTCCTTGCCAAATCTGGGGTTTCTTTGAAACAAGTTTTGAGAGTAGAGGACCAGACTTCATCCCCTAGGCTATAGTTGCTATTCGTAACTCAGTTAAAGCTGGTGTAAATTTATTGAATTACATTGTCATCAACATGTTATGAAAAGAAAAAAATAGGGTGTTTTGTTTATTTGTTGCTTATATTTATTTGTATATTATTTATATGTTGTCTATATATTATATATATGTTGTTTATAAACAACATTCAATCAATTCTGATCAGGATATAAACATAAAACAACATATAAACGGTAACACCCCAACCCGAAACTATCACGCATAGCATATATTTTATTGATACTTAAACTTGATTGAATTGATAACTATCATTTCATGTATTTATAATTAAGATAGAGAGATGAATACTTATATAATTATTTAGAAGATAATTTTTAAGTACAATCGTATGATCGCGACAAGTGTCGATTAGAAGTATGATATTGTATTTGTAATAAGAGATGAAATATTATTAGGTGTTTTCGTAGGTCCAAAGATAATAAATAGGACTGAAAATAACAAAATAAAACTTGTGAAATCAAACGAACTAGGGACTAAAAGGTAAATAATTGAGAGATTGGGACTTGGAAGGTAAATTGGATATCTAGGTGTCAAACCCTCTGAGATGCTCATCCAAATTGGACATGTGTGTTTGTGAACAATAGAGATCTATCCATGGTTGCAAAATCAGCTAAACATCTGTCCATAACAAATTGAGTACAATGAATTAAAAAAAGAAATTGTAGGAAGAGGTGGCATGAATCGACAAAATGAATTAAGAAGAATAAACACTTTTTTTCCTTAACAAGAAACACACACACACAGAACCTCCAAACTCTCACACCAAACTTCAAACTTCTCTTCTCTGTAGAACAATTTCTCACACAGAGATAAGCCCTCTTTAACGTGGAAATCAAGCAAGACTAAGTAAGACCTGGAGGACCCAAACACTCGTAGATTGAAGAATTAGAAGTCATCGGTGTTTAACAAGTATACCAGAGGTACAAGTGAGTAGAAACTGGAGTTGTTTCCACGTGTTTGTTATATGCAATGATATGCGTTGAAATTGATAGTTTGTATTGATATGTGATTATGTGATAACGTGGAATGATTTGCTTATTATACGTGTAAATATATGAAATATCTGGTATTGTTACAAGTGACATGTATATGATACGTGAATTGTTCGAAAATGTGCTATCGACAAATGCATGGAATATGATATAGACTCATCGAAAATTACTTCGTTTATCATGTACGGTGAATATGACTTGGCTTGCCTTGATGCCAAAATATAGAAATGATATGATTTATAGATACATATATCGTTCATATGTGTAATTTGATTGATGATTGAAATGATATATGTCACTAGCATTATTGGCTTAAAAGGCAGACTTGGCCAACATGTTTAAGATTACTTATAGTACATGAAATGATTCGAGACGTCTCTTATAGTTCAAATAAATCAGGACTTAATGTCTCTTATAGTTCACATGATTCATGATTAAACGTCTCTTATAGTTCAAAGATCGAGGCTTCAGGACTCTTATTATTCATCGCCAGCTGGCATAGAGTTTTGAGACTATATGTCTCCATCGACTTGGGTTAAGACTTATCGTGTTTTTGGCCAAGCTCCAAAGTAAATTAGAGTTGCATTCACTTGCACTGTTGCATATTGTGTGAACAATATATATTGAATGTGTATGCTATATGTTGTGGATTTACTGATGATAGTTTCTCTCATTGATTAGCGACTCATATAAAGCGCTAATATTTTTCTAGGACTTTAGCATGTACAATTTTTGGAAGTTAATCAAGCGTGAGGATGATTAACTTTCATATACATATGGATCGCAGGTCATCCGACTGGGTCTCACACTCTCTTTCCTCTGCATTTTGTTATCATTATACATATAGTTTTGAGAAGAAATTTAGAGGGTTGTTTATATGTATTTATTAGTATCGTTTACATGCTTTCTTGAAAAGTTTTCATATGTACATTCAGATATGAATGATATGTATAAATATATGTTTTGTTATTGTAATTTCATATTATAATACGAATATATGATAGAATAGGGTGTGACATAAACAAGACATCAACAATAGATTTATAACTTCAAGTTTTAAAACAACGTATAACATATAAACAACATATAAACAAATATAAATAAGATATCAACAATACATTTACAACTTTAAGTTTTAAAACAATGTATAACATATAAACATGTAAACAAATATAAACAAAATATAAACAACTTATAAACAAGTTCTAAACAAGTTTTAAAAAAATCTGGAAAAGAAAAACAAACTTTAAATAAAACCTAAACAAGTTGCAAACAAATCCGTATAAATGCAATTTAGAAAATTTGTTCCGTAGCGCATGTAATGTTGGAAAATCTACCAAAATATTGAAAGTTGATTTGGTGAATCCGTAATTGATATTTTTGGACCTAGTGAATATGTAGATGCCCCAACAATATTTGTGAAATGTGAGAACTGGAACCAAACCGTGATTTCCAAGGTTTGGTCCGGTTCCAGTTCGGTTTGGTTCTGGTTTTGACCGGTTCAACCACCGGTTCAGTTTCCTTTTTTTTTGAAATTTTATTTTTAATTCGTTATTTTATCTTGTTAATTTTTTTTCGGTTTGTAAATTTTGTTATGTTCAATAATTAACTATATTACCAATAATACATTGTATTCCAAAGATTTTTTTAATAATTTTCAAACAAATTAACTATTTTACTAGTAATTACATCACATAATTTTAAACAAAATTAGAAAAAAAACTCATTAAATTTTATTAGATGCCCTCACTTGTGGCGAAGGAATACCGTTGTTACAATATCGAATTTAATTATACAATATAACTATACAACAATTAACAATACATGATAAATTAAAATACAAGTAAAAAAAGGAAAAAAACTAGAAACTTAAAATGACAAATTAAACTAGAAATTTTCTTAAAATGAATTTTCAAAATATTAGAACTAGAAACTCTTCCTCCCACTCCCCCCTCATCTCATTGGGTGGGAATTTGTTGAGTTTAACTCTCTTGAGTTCCAATATTTTCAACTTCAAAACTTTCAAAATTTCTATTTCCACCAAAATTTTTCATTACTCCAAAATAAATATGCAAATATTAATTAAATGTAATGAAGTAAATAAAATAACTAAATTAAACTATAGTAAAAAAGTAGAAGAAATTTGAAAAATGTAATTGCAAAAAATAACTTTAAGAAATATAGAAAATATAATTGCAATAATAAAATGTATAAATAATTAATAAGAGCAATTTATAGCAAAATGAATTTTTGAGATAGTGAGAGTGTAGAAGAGATTGAGATTGAGAGAGAAGAAATTGTGTAAAATTGGTAAGAATGGGGTGGGGGTATTTATATAGTTGAAAAATAAAAAAGGGAAAAAAAAAAACCGTTGGAATCTCTGGTTCAAACTGGCGGTTCGACGGTTTCTAAAATGGTAGAACCGGAACCTAAACTGTAACCCTTTGGTTTTGGTCGGTCGATTTTGGTTCCGGTTCAGTTCTGGTTTTGACAGGTCTGGTTTCGGTTCGGTTTGCCAGTTTCGGTTCCAATTTTACAACTCTAATTACGTGGTTCATCGACAAAACTTTTCAATATTTATTCCATAAAGACAACTTATGCTTATTATAAATACATTTTGCAATATTTTGTCCGTATGCGCGTAATTTTCAGATTCACGAATATGTATTTTTAAATTCAGGAACTCTTGTTTATATGTTGTTGATAAATAAGTTATAGACAAGTCTTAACACTTAAATATGTTATAAAACATGTTTCAAATTAATCATACATAATTTCTTCAAAACAGTCGTTTTCTAGATCTGTATACAAGTTTCGTAAATCATCATCATAATTTGATAGTTACGAACCTTCTGATTGTTTGTTTTAGTTATTTATGGCGTCTTGTTCTCGAGCTCAGATTTTTTCTTTAAGTTTCTGTCGTGTTCTGAGATTTGATTTCTTCTCTAAGTTTCTTCTTTGTTGTCTTATTTGCAATTTCGATCTATTTAGGAAATATATTTGGTTTGATTATCTGTTTTGGTGTTTATTGTTCTTGGATACCTTGCTTTCCGTCTATTTGATTAATCCGTGTACCTGTAATATATATTAGCTATACGGTGCAGGTTAGGTTTTCCATTTTCTAGTCAAAATTTCGAAAATGAGCTGAGTGATTTTGTAATATGTTATTTGAGGCTGCATAAATTTGTATTTGGCCCCAATATCTAAGTCCAAAAAATGTCCCTATAAATACTCCCTGCTTATTATTTGCAAGGTAAATGATCACTTGCATCTCACAGCTCACAACTCATAACTTGCTTCAGAGATTGAGTCAAACATCTACAGCATATTTGGTTCACAGGTTTAGCATGGAATAGAATCTCAATTCCACAAAGAATCTGAACTGCAGTGTTTGGTTTGTGGAATGCAAATGCCACAGAATTGCAATTCCGCATTTTTGTGGAATTGTGAGCAAACCTAAAAAATTCCAATTCCATGGCCGCTCAAGTTACATCAAAGCATGAAAGTTCTTTAATATCCTCAAACGATTTTTATATTTCTAGATCTGCCCCTACCTTCACCAACTTCCAACATGGACCATCTTGGCACCGTCATCTCTGCCACCACCACCACCACTGCCCGAACCATCGCAATTGCCCGAACCCATATCCACTACCTGAACCATCTCGTCACTATTGTTGGCTTCCATTCTTCCATCGCCGCCACCACCGACTCCCTTCTTAGTTCTTCAATCGCGGCCACCACCAAGCTCGTTGTCCTCAAATGAACGTTGTGGGCCTTTATTTTATGCGACCCAGTGTAATTAACACATTTTTTTATTGAGAATTAACAAAAATATTGAGATTTAAGTTCATCTTAACTTGGACAATAAT
>CAODLS010987755.1:0-14150 GCA_948243855.1 Flueggea neowawraea | reverse complement strand
TTTCACAGTCTGATGCATAGTCCTTTTGTCACCCGATATCTCATCTAAGTATAAGGCATGGTCACATGTCAACCTTATATAGCTTAGCATGTTTCTTGATCTTGAGAAAATTGATATAACAAATGACATTGACAAACTCCTTTATCAATTCATTCGAGTATGCATATATTCCATCGATCCTACTCATCAAGTGGCTAAGAGATATCACTCTTCAAAAGAGGAACAAATCGATCACTCTCACTATCATTCCTCTACATGATTCATGACATATCCAATCATAGTTTTTATTGTTACCCTGCTATGGATAACGTTTGACTAAGTCAAAACATGTGATTCCTCATGTAGGAGTCGATAGTGAGTTTCAGTCAGATGACTCAAACATCACCACTACATGAAAGCTACTTTGTGACAACAATCCATGAATAGTTTTTATAGCGGGTCAGTCCAATACATGTTCCACAACATGCATCTATGTTCTAAGTTGATATCTTATATCCATAATCAGTAAAACGTGATTATCTTACTTAGCAACATACTAATCTTAATTCATCATCACTCCCATAATAATGATCGATTAGGGACATTTAGAATAGTATCTTTTTTGTCCTTATGGTTTTACTATCAAGTTACACACTTGATGTCATAAGGAAGAATAGACCATTCATGAAGTTTTTTTATCTTCATAAAACATATTATATTTCATAAAAATGAAATGACTCTTTATTAAATAATTGAATGACAATGTACATCAATGATTGAACTAGGGCACAATTCTAACAAAAACTTGGGCATTATGTTATGTAAGATATAATATTCGGCCCATGTGTAATAATAATGGAGTAATTTATTTGATGACAATGTATCATATAAATAAAAGCCCAATAGATATTAAAATAGAGGAGAAAATTCAGTACACACATATCCTTATTAGGGTTGTATTCTATTCTAATGTATTAAGTAATTAAGAGTCCTAGTTTGACTATTCTTCTCTTGACCTAATGCATAATAACTACAACACCTATTTTTAGGAGTTTTCATTATTATGGGACAAGTAATAGGAAATTTAATACTTGTAGAACAAGTAATAGAGTTCTAATACTTATAGAACAAGTAAAGAAGTTCATATACTTGTAGGACAAGTAAGTAGAAGCCTAGTACATATAAACTAGGGTTTCTACACATATATATATATATATGTGTATGGAGGCTTGGGCGAATTTTGATAGATATTCTTCAAGCCTTGGCCGAATTTTGACACGCCAAAAGAGAGAAAATTTTGTGAGAGCTAGAATAGTGATTCTTGGTGCTAGTACAATAAAATGATTCAACCAAATTAATTTGTGTGGATATCATTGGTCATTTTCATGCAAAGACAACGTGGGAGAAAGAGTTTTGAGCTTTGTACTAAAAGCTACACCAACATTGTCATTCGACCAAACCATTCAAGCAATTTTAAGGTAAAATTCGCAAACCCTAATCGCGTATGTAGATGTGCATGGATCCTTGGTAGAATTTTGGGATTAAAACTTTTGTTATTTATGCTACATTATCCTTGTATGAATGTCATATTTTAGTTACAAATTTCAACAATATATTGTACTACAATCTAGTTAAGAGTATTTTGCTGGAGTTGGTGAACTACAATGCTTACAGATATACTCTTATTGATCAGCATGATTTTGATTTGATTATTGAAATGAGTGGATTCAAGAATTCGAGATAGTTGGCCAACTAGTTTATTCTTTGTGAACCTAACGGTGCCAAGTACTGGTTTAGCTCTTAAGGTTACTAGCTTAAGCGTGATCTTAAATTGCATGCAAGTTGTAGATTATATTTATTATTTTAACATCCAAGCTATGAGAGCAGTTTCCAAATATTATAGGTGTATGATTAGTGATATCAGAGCTTTCTCATGATATTATATTTATGAGGTCTTTGCACATGTTTTATTAGTATTGCACGATGTTTTTTTGAGCTTGCAGTTTAGTGGTTAGCATGGGTGAAATATTAAATGATAATTATTGTCATGACCCGTTTCTAGATCATGATCGGCGTACGAGGCGAACCGTCTGTGAAAGCCCAGCTCATCTCGGACAAGCCTTAAAGATCAGACAACTACCTAAATGCATTTTATTGACCGGCTATTAGTCATATTAAAACATTATGCAGATATTAAGTTTTAGAAAATAATATCTCGAATATCAAAACATAATTATTATACCAAAATATTGAATAAGTAGTTTTAAGTAAAATTGTTAAACAATATATGTCATATACAAAACCATAACCCACTACCCGGTGTGAAACATCTAACATCACAAAACTTGTGCCCAAACAATGGTGCACTCACTACTGACAAGAGCACCTCGCTAAGTACGAAAGATCAAACGACCATTATCAATAACATCTGAAAGATGAAGTAAAAATAAACAAGGAAAAAGAAAGGGGTAAGAACCCAGTAAGGATAACACTCCAAGACACCTCATACATGCCTCACAAAGACCGTTTTGAAAATCGTTCAAAAACACCACATATAGATATAAGTGTATATATGTATACACATTATATATAGAATAATAATATTTGCGAGAAAAAAAAATCATTTCGAAATTCTTCGCAATCAAGCCAGACAACAAAGAATCACCTGAATTGACTAAATGAATAAATTGAATAATAAATAAAGAATATTTAATTCCCAAAATTTGAAGTAGCCAAATATTCTTTTTTCAAAATATTTACCAAAGTTCATATTTATGTTCCTAAAATATTTACAAAAATAATATTTTTCCAAAATATTTTCAGAGAGAAATTCTAAATATTTTCAAAGAGAAATTCCATATATATTTTCAAAGAGAAATTTCATAAATATTTTTCAGATAGAATTCCATAAGTATTTTTAGAGTATAGCTTCAAAACTCAATGAGACTAGAACAGACAAAATAATAATGTGGACTCCACCACCATATTTAATAGAACATGTATCTGGCTGGATACACGGTCACCCTTTTATCCTGATAACTAGGGCATTGACAGAGCATTGATATACCAAAGATTACGTACCCCGTAGCTAGGTGTCCCATATCAAAATGTTTTTCCGAAAACATATTGAAATATTTATTCAAAAATATTCAAAATACTGAACAGAGTATTTATACCGAAATACACTTATTTTCAGACAGAATGTTTACTACAGAAAATTCGTTTATTTACTGTAGAACATAATACTTATCGAAAAAATATATTTATTTCAAAACAAATCATTTGTCTCAAAAAATATTCTTAAATCTAGAAAGAACAATTTCTATAGAATATACCTTGAAATCCATAACAGAATATTTGTTATCAAAATTATAATAAATATTAAAACATAATATTTATTTTTAAAAATCATCAAAATTCTCAGATAAAATTTAATTTCCACAACAGAGATTTTCACGTAAGTCAAATTTTTAGGATTTTATATCCTTTATTTATTTCATATTACATGCAAAGTCTAGACATATCAAAAACATATAATTTTAGAAGATACAACCTATGTGTCCAAAGCTGTCATCCACTCACTTGAATATCCAAGCTGAATGGCCCAATCACGTACCACTGGTGGCTAGCTAACCTCGCTGACCTTTGGTATATCAATTATCAGATTAGAATAAAAAAAATATGATGATAGTATTGTGGCAGTACCATGATGCATGCAATGCAAATGCTGACTGAGAAATCCCGAAATCCCATTTCAAGAAAATATCTAATACTCTCGACCCAAAAATAAATCATCTCGTAAAATTATAATTTGGTCTCCGACCTATATAAAATTACAATTTAGCCCTCAAACTTTTCAAAATTTATAAATCAGTCCTCAAAGTATTCCCAAGTTACTAAATAGTCCTTCAAGTAGTCAGAATCTCCAAATAAATTATCGAACTCTCAAAAATTAAAAATCAATCCCCAAATGCAAAACATCAGATTTGATCCTCCAATTATTCAGAATTATGCAAAATTACGTTTTCAGCCCTTTCGATTGAAAATTGTCCAAAAATAACTCAAAATCGCCCAAATCGATACCCATTGTTTCGAATCACTTAAATAATCTTCCAATCATTTTTATTGATCAAAATCATCCATCAATAAATCAACAAATCATCAAAAACTCAAATTCATTATTCCTAATAAATCATAACCACACCAAACCTTTAAAGATTAGTCCCGTATTACCCATAAAAATAAATAACAAATCACTTAAACATTTTAAAGTCTCATCTTACCCATTAAAGATCGGTCCCATATTGTTGAAATTCACTGTTGGAATTGGATGGAAGTCTTGCCGAAAAGTCGTTGGAGTATCACCGGCTGGTCATTCGAATTGCGCCGGAAAATTGACCACCAACCCAGATCGGTAGTTATTGATGAAAGGAGTCCAATGGTGGCACCTTACGTCCTAACTCCTCCCTGTTTGTCAGAAATCTCCCAAAATCGTCCTGACTTCCTCCCTTGTCGTTGCTGGATTCCGACATTTTCATGGGCCATCACTCATCTCAAATGAAAGAGCATATCACCACGACCATGGAGAAATTGACGGTTTGTCGATTGGATGCCTAGAACTCAAGTTATGGAATTTTGAAAATTTTCTCTCTTTCTTTCCCCTCTCTCTCTCCTTCTCTCTTTTCTTCCTTTCTTCTTTCCACTTCTCTGCCGACTTCCTCCAATAAATCTGCCATTTTCTCTTATTTATCCCTTCTTACTTTATTTTATTTACAAATGAAGAGCTTCTCCTTTTCTTCTTTTCAAACAAAAGCAATCATCCTTAAAATTTTAATTCTTCCCACTTCTGAACATATTAATTCTCCCAATTGGTTTATTCATAACTCCAAAGATTTATTCATATAAGCTCTAATAAAAAAATTGTTTTCTAATAATTCAATATTTATAGAAAAAAATTCAGCACATTACAATTATTATGATCAATCAATGAACAATTTTTAGTGTATTAAGATTGATAAACGATGATGAAATATTGAACTCCTGATACATGTTACATGAA
This sequence comes from Flueggea neowawraea, assembly GCA_948243855.1. NCBI lineage: Eukaryota > Viridiplantae > Streptophyta > Magnoliopsida > Malpighiales > Phyllanthaceae > Flueggea > Flueggea neowawraea. The sequence goes on along the minus strand of CAODLS010987755.1, from coordinate 9,112 downwards.
TATGAATATATTAGTATGATAGCCCCTTTCGGTTGCCCCTTTGTTCTATATGTGTCTACTTACGAGTTTCATATATCTCCCTCTCCTCCCTCCATAGATTGTTAGAAGCTAGAGGTTGATTTCTACTTACTCTAGATTCGTCTTCAGAGTTCTTCTTAGAAGAGGTTGGATCGACAATACGAGTTGGATATCTTTTTTGTTAACTGTGTTCTTGGATCTTGGACATTTCAAATAATTATGTTAAAATGTATAGAAAGCTTTGATACTTTGGTTATTTTGCTTCAAATTTGGAGTTAATTCTTTGAGTTTGTAAGGAATTTTGATAAAGTAACAAATTTTATGGATGATGTTATAGCAAGATCTAAATATGTTTTTAATAAATTAAGCAAGTTATGACGGAATATTAGTATGGAGTTGGTTATATTGCAGGTAAACTAAGTAAGTCCATAGTCACCTTATTGTCAAAGGGGGGTGTGACAACACCTATGTACACTAAAAAATGTACATGCTTGTATACATGTGTACAACAATATGTCAGTTTAATAAAAAAATGCAAATGACTTGTACGCTTGTGTACATCCGTGTACACATGAGTACACGAATTGGAATTCATTGAATAAGTTTCTTATAAAAAAAATTTGTGGTTGCCTTGTACACTTGCGTACATCATTATGCACATTTGTACACTTTCTGAAAATTTTAGAATTTTTTTAATTTAAAAAAAAAACTCAATTTCTTACGAGAAAGTCAATTTTTTTCCAAAAATAACTCAATTTCTAGCAAATTTCCAAAAAAATTGATATTTTTAATATATGTTTAGCATTTGGTAGCTTTTTTGTTATCTAGAATCTAGCGGTAACATTTTTCAGATTTGACATATATTTTGTTGTAATGTGTGATTTTTCCAAAGTCGTTAATAACTCAGCCTATTTTAAACCCCAGCCCATTCAATAACCTAATCCCTTCATAGAAAACTCATTTCAAGTTACTAACCCCTCACTAAGTCATTCTGTAACTTGGTGGTTATGCTTTTCTCTTCCTAGAAGTAGCACTAGCAATACTGAAAAATCACCCCTACTACAACCAAAACACTTTAAAAATGAATTGAAAAAAAAATATTAATTAATAAAATTGACACTCATTATATTCCTGTGTATGCTTTTGTATGGCGCATTCAGAAAAAATTAAATTACTCTTTGTTTTTTTAAAAGGAAAAATTGTGTTTTTATGTTGTACACCATTTGTGCATCTTCTGTGCATATCTTCGTCTATAAACTGTGAAAATATCTTTTCTCACAACATTTCTTCAATTTGTCGTGATAATTGAATTTCTTACGATATGTTGCCAATTTCTCATGAGTGGTCCCCGATGTTATATTTGTGTAAATATTTTTCTCTCGGCTGTATTTTATGAATAATTTCAGTCACAAGATAACTTTGTAAAACTAGCATTTATTTCCTAGTAAATGTGTATTTTTCCATTTGTTTACCCTTTGAATCCACCCAACCATCCACAACCATCATCCCTTAGTCGAACTTTCACAAAACTACATGCCCCGTTTTAATGAACAATATTTTTAGTGTTAATTATGCGTATACCACATTTTTAAACCCCACAGTCTTATAAATAACACCACACAAATTATATTTTCCAGAATCCAGCGTGTGTTATGATAATTTCTGAAATGTCAGAAAACCAAACTGTTGGCAAAAACAAAACCGAACCGTTTTCGGAAATACCACCTTAGTTGAGAATAAAACGAAATATCTTGTTTATCTCTTCTCCGGAAATATCGTGAAGGCCTGTTATTAAGGGTATCTAAGTTGAGTGGTCGGACCAGTGCTTACGACCGTGCCATAGCTGGCAAGATGGTCGGAGTATCCTGTAATGCTTTTTATATAGAAGTCCTTGGCTCGAATCAACAACCGAATTGGTGCTTTCAAACACTTGCTTAACTTGCTATGTTTGCTTGGTAGTTTCTTTGAGGCCATGTTTGTTAGGACAAGAATTTGATTGTAGCAATCTCGTTAAACGTTTTTCTTGGAATTAATCAGAAAAATCTCTGGATATATGGGATATTCATTCATAACAAAAAGAATGAAGGAAGAAGAGGAAAAGCTTAGAAGAGGAATATGTAGAATTGGACATATACATGGTTTTATAAAGGAAGACTATGTGCTTCTTCTTAGTTTGGCTTTTCAATTGGACACATTTTTATTCATGCAAGAGTTAGTCTATGCACGCAAGCTAGTGCGGAGTTCAAAGTTATGCACACAAGATTGTGTTTGTGCATGCAAACTATCTAGCTATATGATTAGGTATATTAATTGCAAGAATATGAGTCTCACCACAATTATAATTCGACTAACAATGGCTCTATTACAAGAGAAGGTATACCTCAAAAAACATTAGGGCTCGTTTGGATGACCAAGAATTGAGATGAAATTGAAGAATTGGGCCTCACCAATTCCAAATTCTCAGTTTGGATATCACAAGGAAATGGCAAATCCAATTCTACTATAATTCCACAGAATTCAAAATACTCCTCATCCAATTCTTAACCAACACCTCAAGAATTGCCAATTCATCACCCTCAAAACACACACATTGTTTCATCCCTCAAGTCGATAGCTTCTTCCACAAGCTCTCATGACCTCTCTCTCTCAACGATTCTCAAGTTCTTCTCTCTCCCTCCCTCTCTCTCTTTTTCCCTCCCTCCATATGTCTCTCTCTCCTCTCTCCTTCCCTCCCTCCCTCCCTCCCTCCCTCATTCTTTATCCCCTTTCTCTCCCTCTCGCTTCACAATTCTCTCTCTTTCTCTCTCTCCCTCTCTTTCTCCTTCCTAATTTTCTCTTCCTCTCTCTCTCATTCCCTCTCTTTCCAAATCTCTCTCTTTCTCCCTCCTAATTTTCTCTTCCTCTCTCTCTATCTCTCTCCCTCCATCCCTCTCCCTCTCTCTCCTTTCTCTTCCTCTCTTCCTCTCCTTCCCTCTCTCCTCTTTCTCCCAATTCTCTCTCCCCCTCCTAATTCTCTCTCATTCTCTCTCTCCCTGTCCATCCCTCTAAAAAATTAATTATTTAATATTAAATTCATATTAAAATATTTAATCTATATTAAATAATTATTTAAATAATCAATTCCAATTTTAATTCTAATTCAATTACAATTTTGTATGTTATCCAAACATCAGAATTGTGATTTAATTCTAATTCTAATTTCAATTCTACAATTCAAACAGACCCTAAGAGACTTCACTTAACAACTTGCAGACTTATTATTGCTCTTTGTTCATTAATTTTCTCACCTATTCACTTGTTCGTCACTTGCAATCAATTTGGATTTGGTGTATTTATTGTTTTAGGGAATTAATTTTCCACTAGTAATACATTGTATAGCACTTACTGGTTGAATGTTTGAGAGGTTTTCTTTGTTTCTTCCTTTATTAAAACAAGATAGTTGCAAGTATTTCTTGCACCTATAATAGTAAGTGTGTAAGAGGTTTTTGTCCATCTGAAAGAGGGGAGATTAGCATATTCAAAATTCTCGAGATAACTTGAGAAGTGGACATAGTTCAGGGAGGGCCGAACCGCTATAAATTGTCAAGCTTGATTCTCTCTTCCTTAATCTATTTACTTTATTGCAATTATTTGTTTGTTGTGGTTAAATTGAATTGTCTTTTGTATTTTTAATTAGTTTTTCAAAATAACTTTTGAAAGTCCAAGAAGTTTTTAAACAATCCAAATCACCTTCTTGAATTGCGATAAAGATTAACATGTAAACAGCGCACTTTTTGAAGGAGTTCAGACGAAATGAACACGCTACAGGAAGATGCAAAAACAGTTCAGATTTGATTCTAAAGCTTCAATTAATCTCAATTTTCTATTCATCCATGTCAATTAATAAATGCATCATAAAAGCTGTTATGTGGAAAGAGTGGTGTTAACTGATCATCATGGGTACACTTGTGATGTCTTTGACTGAGAGATGATAACTAAATAGGACAGCGTTGTCGTTTTCACAAGACCAACGTCTTTACTAAGAAGTTAACAGAAATCGAGTAACTTTCATGTTTAGAAACCGTGGAACTAAAGTCACCGCTTAAAACATGGCTTAATGTCAAAATACTAATAACTTAACAAACATTGCACTTAAAATAAGTTGTTTTCCTGGAACCACGAAGTAAAATATGAGCAAGTATACTATAGACGAAACTTTGATACCATTAATCAAAGTTCAAGAGTAGACTTATTCAAACTGACGCGTCCACCACCAAACCTGACCCATTCATCGGTCATCATTTTTATATTTCTGCTTGCCCATTTCAAAAAGCCGTGATGAATTCAAGTTGAGATAGAGCAATGAAGCTTCTAAATTTATGTTACGTTTTACTCTTCTACAGCTGCTTAATTCTTCTTTTTCAATCATCATTGCAACCAAACGGACTTTATGTGCAAGCCATCAGGTACATCATGACTTATGACTGATTTCTAGCGGCTCTTTCTTGGTCTTGACATGTATTTGATATTTGATCGCATATAATATATCCCTATACAGTCGTTTGAATGTGTGATGACAAAATACTTGGGGTTTTCTTTTTCCCTAGCATTAATTTAACTAGATATAGCAGAATCTGGTTGTTTCTTGTATCAAATGTTTCCATAATTCTTTTGAGAAATCTAAGCTCCAAGTTTTAAACTAACTAGTTAGCAAGCTCCGAAATGGCTTGGCTTTTGATTTTTCTGTTCTTAATGCTGAATCAACTACGATTAAGCAATCTACATATTGATCTGATTTAATCATATAAATCTGCAATGAACTTTGATCATTTTTTTATATGGTCAATGAACATTCATTTTTTCAGTGTGGTCACATCTTCAATATTTTATTTTTCAGAAAAAAACCAACTTAATCCTTCTCGTAGGTTGTTCATTACCCCAAACTGTCGTAGTAAATTAACATAATTGACAAGCAAAATCCTGTATATTAAATATTAAAAGTTGTTTTAATGTAGAGAAAATTATGTTGAACAATCAATAAATCTCCTTGTTTTGATTTTGCAGGCTTCCCAATAGGGGTCGCGATTCTGATCGGCCACGTCCAAAACCTGGCGTTCCTAGGACAACTCCTGGTAGTCGCCCTTGAACAGTTTATGCTTCCAGCAAATCTAGTTTGCTTGTGAATTACCAAAACCCCAGTTTTATGAAATTGACAATATATATTTTTTTATGAGTTAATATATTCATTCTGTGATATATTTCTTTGTTCGATTTTTCTACGATTTAGAAAAGCGGGGGAGTCATTTTTCTATAATCTAAGCGCAAGTGTTCTTGCATCATAGTCAATAACTAAGCCTTAAAAAAGGAGTACCTTCTGTTCATGCCAACTACTTCCATCGTAGATTTAAGCTGGTAATTGCGTGCCCCTTGAGACTATGGTGTATGAGTTGAAAAACCTGAAGTTGTGGATTCAAATCCTGTAGAACTAAAGAAACTTGGTAATTGTGTAATGATTTTTGACTTGTTACCTTGCACCAATTTGTTACGTTGGGCTTGGAGATAGGGATGGTAATATATACCAATACTCTTACCCGTAATTTATATCATGTATCCATATTTTACCCGTACATGTGTGCTCGTACCCTACCCAGAGAGTACATATTTACTCATAGAGTACTCATTTATCTATAATTTAAATTTAATTAATTAATTTAAAAAATAATATATCACTAATTTAAAATAATATATTAAAAAATAATATATTAATTTAAAACTATATATATACGGATAAGAATACGAATACATTGTTCCTCTATTTATATCTTACTTATACCCGTACAGTAAAATGCGAATATTACCCGTATCCGTACGGATAGGGGTGAATAACCGTCAGATAGTGTTTAAATTGTCATCCCTACTTAGAGATTCAAGTAGTTCTGTTGAATTGATAGGGAATACATTTAGTTATATTTATAATTTTAATATAAAATAAAGATGATTTTGATTTTCTATATTTGAAGAGCTAAATTCAATTTGAACTTTTTTTATATGCAACAGTATAGCTTGTTACAAAGTGGCCTGTGTGAAAATTAAGTAGAGCAGAAAAGAACAGAACATAAGGGCAAGCTTACCTAGTTTTGCTACTGTTATTGCTTCTCGTTAGCCTATATGGTTTCTCCATCAAAAAATTCTCGGACTAGACAAAATCCAATTTCACACTAATGAATTAAAAATTTTCCTCCGGGCTCACACTCTCCACACTACTACTATTGTTGTATCATTCAGTTGTAACATGTGAATAGAAGTTTTTGAGAGAATGATAAAATAACAGGTTAATACCTGAGAAGCTGAGATAATGTGAACTTTCTCAAACGAGTGCCTTTAATTACAACTTGATGAGGAGGAATTTGAGAGCAATCACAAAAGCTAAACCCAACCAGAGATAACATAACCCAGGTAAAGGAGATAAATTATTCAAAAGGGTATATAGCCACTGAATCCAAAAATGGAGGGCATAACCTACAAAATGGTGTCACTTGCTAAGGTTTGATGATCTGTGATGCTGTGGGATAGTCGATGCACATCCACCATGACCCCAGTTGTATCTAGAGTGAATGTCATACAGCTACTGCTTCTCTTCTGCTTTCCTTGGCTGAGTGCAAAATGACAACGCATAAATGAAAGTCAGAATACAGGACATAGTAAGACGAGGACAAGAGTGATTGACGGATTACAATAACTAGATGCCTACAGACAAGAAGCAAACAATTGATCTCTGTAATTCAATGGAAAGAGAATGTCATTTCATTAGTTACCTCACAACAAAATACACAAAAAGTACATCAAATTGACTAGCATGAACATGGTGAGGAAAACAACAAATGCCAAAGCTTGTCCCGTTGACACTGAAAAAGTTTAAGCACAAATCATAAACAAGTAAACCACATAACAACTAATGCTGGTCGTATTCAAGTTTCAAACTTGTCCCTAAAGTTGTTCTGGGCCATGTCGACTGAGATTGTAAAAGTAGCTTAAGAATTCAACTGACTAAATATTGCCTCGTTTACATGGTCACAAGTAATACTAAATCTCCTTTCTTTTGACAAAGAAACCAATGCCAAAACACTAGAGCAATGGCAAATAACCACTCAAGCCAAATCAAATTACAATTTTGTTTCTCACTCCTAGCAACATTATTATGCAGTCACATCGGTTGCTCTTTTTGTTTTTCAAGGATCAGCCTTTGTTCTAACGTTAGAAACAACAAAATATTCTCTATGCCTGCACTATAGATGGTACTTCACCATTATTCTTTACAATGAAACTGAAATATGAGTCAAAAATCATGATGGCTATCCGGAAACATGTAAATCACCATCTTCAAATTCTTCCAAAGGCTCAATTTACATCCCCCTACCCATCATGTACTCACCAAAAGAGTATACCTTCTTCTATTGTACACAACATGACATATTCGTCATGCATATTTTTGGGGTAGCAGATTATGCACTTTGCATTCATTGCAAAATGTTGATGATCAGCCAAAGTGAACTTTTTAAGTATACTTCAAAGCCTTTCAGCTAATTCAACACAAACCGCTCAATCAGCTAATACGGATGTGCCCAACATTCATTCCTCAATTAACAAATCTACTAAATTCCTTAAACCAGCACATTTAAAAAATTGTAATTCCATGAATACACAAACTTAACAAGTTGTGATCTCAAACAAAACAAAATCAAAGCAGCTATTCCCCTCAAATACAAAGCCACACCAGATGTTCGATAATATGCTTGAGAGAAGAAAAAGAAAAAGACGTGAACACTCACAGTTACAGAACAGATTGTGAAAAGACAAACCTTGGTACCAGGAGCGGGCATGTGAAGCTCCTCTTCAGGGATAATGACAGGCCACTTCTCTCCAGCTTCCCGAAACATTTGTTCGGTCTCAAGAAGCTGACCCTTCTCCAAGATCATGTTGCGAATTGACTGAGCAGGAGTAGAAGTGGCGTCAAAAACCTCCTCTACTCCATTGACGAAAGTGACAGTTATCTGAGGGGGATGGTCATCGGTTCGGCGCTTAACCTGGACCTGGCAAGCCAGATTCGATTCCTTGGCTTTGGGGGCGTTACACTGCGCTAGGAACTCCATGCACGAGGCTAGGCGTGGGTCTAATGCATTGAATTCAATTCGAACCTTCGATAAGAACTTCAACATTTTCTCTGGGTCTCCACAGTGATTTTGAGTGGAGGCTGAAACTGAGTGGAAGAAGAACACATCAATTAATGAAAAATCAAAGAGTTGAAACAATAAATAAATAAATAATTAATCACATATCTATAAAGAAAACGAACCGAAAAGGCGAGACTCGTTAGCGTCTGTGACTGAGGAGGCGAGGGGTGGAGGCGTCACGACTTGAGGAGGGCTGAGGAGATGGGGTTGGGGCTAGAGACGGACCCATTGCAGGGCCAAATGGAGGGGGCATAGCCACTGAATTTAAAAAATATATATATTGTGCATTAAATTGGTTAAAAATTAGTATAAAATAAATAATTTTTTTAAATGCCTCCCTACGTAATAGGTGATAGGATTGAGTATATATCGGTTTGATTCGGTTCTGAATTAAGAATTGAAATCGAATCGAAACTAAAATTTCATTTTTTTTTATTTTTGAAAAAATAAAATCGAATAGAAAAATCAAAAAAATTGAACTAAAAAAACTGAAATTTCAGAATAAAATGGTTCGATTTTTCAAAATTTTCAGTTCAATATTTTGTTCGATGTGGGATGGACGGTCTTCGTTTTTAGTCTTTCACCCTTCGCTCTTGCGGCCTTTTTCCAGCAGCACGTGGAAGTTAATTTTTTGAAGTCTCTCAATTAAGTTGCTTCCTTTTTCAAACATAAAAAGTATTTGAATTTATGTTTTATGAGTTTTTTTTAATTGAGTAAAAAATAGTGAAAATGCCAAATAAATGCGAAAATTGGCATATGTACAAGTGGAACCGTAGACAAAAGCCGAAACAAGTTTAAACATACAAAATATATGTGAAATCATTATCATGCTAAGCCAACCAATAAATATTTCATATAGTTTATATAAGAAATATTTTAGACCT
>CAODLS010987657.1:0-13080 GCA_948243855.1 Flueggea neowawraea | reverse complement strand
GCTCAATGCGTCAGGCAACAACTCTATTCGGGCATAAGAGAGATTGAGATGTCGTAAATGCTTTAGGCAGTAAATGGAAGCGGGCAGCTCACTGATGGCATAAGGTAGTGCTAGCACCCTCAAGCACATAAATTTTTGAATCATGACATCCAACACTGTGGGACTTAAGTAGCAGTCCCTGTTCTTTAGCCGACCATATCTTAGTGCCACAAATGTTCGTAAGTGCTTCATTTCATGCAAGTTTTCAAACCTTGAAGCAATCTCAAATTTAGTACAACTGAATGCTGAATGACGTACCTCTGCATATGGCTTCTAAGCTTTCACCTCCTCATCCAAATTGAAGCATATATTTCGATTCACTGATCTTGCAAGATCATTAATAAGATCATGCATCACAACCAGTGATTTACCCTTGCTACTCTTCTGGAAAATGATCTCTCTAATAAATCATCAAAATACTTGTAACCATCGTTCATTTGCCGGACAAAACTCTCCCCCATCCATAGTAAAACTAGCCGAGTCTTGTCAAACTCATAGTCTTTTGCAAAAATTGCTGTGTAGGCAAAGCATCTTTTTAAATGAGAGGGAAGATGATGGTAACTCAATTTCAAGGCTGGAAGCACAATATTTCGCTCCTCCCATATTTTGCTGTTCAACACTTCCTCCCATGAACTAATAGTTTGCTGGCCCCGCAAAACGCCTCCAAGAGCTTTAGCTGCTAAAGGCAGTCCATCACACTTCTTGACAAAATTTTCACCTACTTCTTTGAGATGTAAGTGTTCATTGAAATCTTTTCTTCCCAAAGCATGGTAAGCGAGTACAGAAAGGCAATCATCACTTGATAATCCTTGCAGAGGATAAACATCGGCAACACTAGTAATTCTTGAAACACTTTTGTTTCGAGTAGTGACAATGATTCTACTTCCCGGAGTTTTTGCTGCAAAAGGACTGTAAAAGAGAGTCCACTGGCTATAGTCTTCATCTTTAATCCATACATCATCTAGGACGACTAGAGCCTTTTTATTAGAGAGTTTCTGCTTCAACGTCACCGGAAGAGAGTTTAAGTTATTTGATTTATCACCTCCCCACTGTTGTACAATTTCTGTGGTTATCAAGAGAACATCAAAACCTTCACCAACAGTAACCCATGCCTTGAAATCAAACTGCAGGGATTCCTCATTGTAGACCAGTTGAGCAAGGGTGGTCTTGGCCACTCCACCCATCCCCACTATTGGAATCACAGATGTTTCTCCATCACCCGCTTCAACCTTCAATCGATCAAGAATCCTTTTCCGATCCTCCTCTCTGCCATAAATTTGTGCTTCATTGACCAACGAGGACGTGGGTAAGCTTGTTCTTTCCTCCTTCACTCGGCTGTTCTTTCCCTCAACACTCAGCTTCAAAAAATCCATTTGCTCTTTTATATTCTCTAACCTCTCAGAAATCTTTTTCACATCAGAGGCCATGTGACTAATAAACTTGGCCCTACTTCCGAAACCCGATCGATCTACAGAAGAACGAATCAGTTTCTGTACCTTGCTTGAGCTAGCTTTGGATTCCGCACGGAGCTTGAGTCGCCCAGCCTTAGTGTTGAACTCATCAAGAATATCCTCCACATCATATGCCAAGTTTCTGAGGTCGTTGAACCAGATCTTGACCGAATCGTTTGTCCACTGCTGCTCTTCTGCGTTGTCAAGAACTGCATAGATTGTCTTCAACATGCGTTGAGACTCCGCTTTCACTGGCAAAGTTGAGCAGATCACTGGATCTCAAGCTGTCAAAAAATGACTGGAACAAAGGGGCGAGAGCAGCCCCTGCAACCATAGTCACGACTTCCATTGCAAAAGATCATATCACAACCAACAGACGAAAACTATGAGAAAAGAAATGATAGAATTTGTTTGAGAAGAGTATCTGTTTGCCGGGACGAGAGTCGATTAGATGATTTGTACTCTGACATGAATCATTGTAGTATGTTGATACAAAGTTAACTATTACTTCCAACGCAAGTATGTTGTTGAAAAAATGTTACGGTTGTTATTTAAACGCAAGTACTTTAATTTAATATCAGAGTGTTGTTCATGTTGGGACTGCCAATTTTATGAATTGCATCGTTCTCCCAGCAGATCAGTGTAGGAACACCTGTGAGCTTGAATCGTGAGTCTGTTCTGCTTGGATGCGCTGGATTCCTCCATGTCGGTCTGTCTCCAACGTAAGCTCGCAGAAGTGCAAGATCGTCTGATGAAGCTTCCAGCTTCTTCTAGATTTCTGGTTCAGCTCTCACACAATCTGCAACTGTCAATCATATCAGATTTATTATATGTTGCGAAAGAAATCAAAATTAATGTCAAGTTTCTCGAGTGACATGGCAAGTCATCGTTTCATTGATGAGATCATACAACAAAAGCCATGCAAAATAATTAACAGAATGTGTAGTTGTCTTGCAGAAAATTTTCTTTACGCAAGATGCCAACAAGTCAAATGTATGTAATTCAGGCGCAATAAAGCTTCATGAAAAAGCAAGAAAGCTTAATGAGAGATTATTGGAGAGAACGGAGCAGTTGTCCGAAGTTTGAGGCATTGAGGCGCAGGTGCAGCTGCAATCCCAATCCAGAAAGTGCTTTGGCTGTTAGACCTTTTTGTCTGAGTCTGTTTGATGTTTCTTTGGTTTATATGTTAGAATTCATTTTTGATATTTCTCAGAAAATGTATACAAGTAGGCAGGAGGATGCGAGTGGGGATCATGAGAAAGGTATGTAATTGCTTCATGCAAGGTTTACTGTTGTTTGAATGATTATCGTTAATGAAATCACTGACAGTTTCTTGACTCAATTGCTTATCTCCTATTTTTTATGCTTTAAAGCTGTGACTCTAGCTTTTACAGTCCAGAAGATGCCAGGCTCTAATCAATTGGTAGGGTAGCATCGAATTGATAATATAAATGATGATGCTTCTACCTCCGTTGAGTTTATTTCTTTAATTCATAATTTGTGGTTCAAAACATGAGATTCTACTCTCAGTTGATTTTATTTTCTTACTGTTTTTGTCTTGTTGATATTTCTGAAGAAAATGCAGACGTTGATCAAACTGGCGACTGCACAAGTAGTTTGGACAACCTCTTATGTGATGAACAATATCTCTTGAAATATAGATTGATCAATGTATTGATTTTGAATTTTACAGATCATGTTTGAGTTAGATGGAATGTTCGCTGGAAGTATCAATCCAATGATCTGAGAGCATGAAGCCAGCTCACGGTTGCGAATTAAGGCCGCCTTCAGAAAAAGTGGTAAAGCCAATATATGAAGCAATAGCAGTGGTTGGGTTCCTTTATTTGTTTTTTGTCCCACGGACTGCAATTGCTTCAAATCTTATACTTGATTGTTTATGTTTCATGGGAAACCAAATGGAGCAGATTGCACTGACCTGCAAGCCTCTGAACCAGAGGGCTGGATTCTGGGTTTGGTGCGCGCATGGTTATGAAACAGTGATGAGATATGCTTCTATTTACTCCAGTGGCATTCCTGGCTCGGTCATCATTCGTGCAGAAATCCAGACACTGCAGAGGTCTACGGATACCCTGTATTCTCTGCGGGAAGAGGACAGACCCTTCCTCTTAGAACAAGGCTTGATAAGTACACAAGAATAGTAGATCCAATGTAGATATTGCACAAGAATATGCACATATAAATTTAACATAATCTATACTATATATAAAAGTATGGACATTAAAATTTTAAAAAGAAAAAGTCTAAATTAACCCTAATTAAAAGTCTAAATTCTATAATTATCCCTTAATTAAAAGTTTAAATTACTACTATATATTATATATAAAAGTATGAATGTGGAAAATCACAAAAAAAAAAAGAGAAAGTCTAAATTATCCTTAATTAAAAGTCTAAATTCTACAATTATTACTTAATTAACAGTATAAATTACTATAGTTATGCTGCTACTTTTAGCTATATGGAAGCATACTTGGCCTACGATACTTAGTCCACTATCTTAGCTATTTGCATCGCACGTATATTTGGCTTAGGATAACATTGTTAATAAACGTACTTCATAAATATTTTCCGTAGTATAACAATGTGACCAAATGTTGAAGTATTGTTATTTAAAAAATAAAGTAATATGAAAAGATGCATAGCTGTTAATAGTTTGGTTTAATGTTTTTTACTATGCTCAATAGATATTCTCTTCTCATGAACTCCGTATAAATTATTAAGATGAATGTTGGAAAAAATTCAGAATATTCTTCATTAAAATAATTATTAAATAAATTATTTTAAATAAATAAATATTCATTTTTTCTAAGTTTTAATCTAATTGGGACGTCTTGTATCTCTTAAAATAAATAATGTAACAAGTAAAGTTGAACCTAGCTACTTAATTTGAAATAAGTACTTCCATCCCGTAGTAAAAAGATAGTGGCAAAGCGTTTAATTTGTGAAACTAGCTGCACCATGCCCTAAAATTTGTAATTTTACCTGTCCCCTCAATAAATATTCTATTCCAATTTTCCATTTCCGAACCAATATTAAACTAAAGAACCAACCCTCAAAATGAATAATTTTAAATGTTTAGATAAAACTAATAGAAATTTTAAATATTACTCCAAGTTGGCATGGTGAACAAAGAGAGAGAAATTTAGTGAATTTTAAAAAGGTAATTAATTTTTCCTTGGAAATCCAAGAAACAGTTATACCATGAGGGTGTCCAAATTAAGAGTGTCAAAGTTGTTGGAATAGATGTTGGATGTATTTGTTTGATCAAACAACACTGGGGTTGGATGAAAATTAATATAATCCATGCTCATTCGCTCTCAAAAGCTCCTTGCAAGTTTTTTGGTAGTTGACAAGAAAGAAAGATGGACAAAATATTTAAAAAAGTAGTTATTGTCACTAAAAAATTTTTGGATAGAGAATAAATATTTTGAAGTAGATGACTTAAATATCGAAGGTAGATAAAAGAAACTAACATTATAAAAAGTTTAAATATGAATTACCACAATGATAATTTGGAAAATTTTGTCAATTACCAATTGATCATTGCTACGGCGTTTTCGAGGGATATGTAAAACATTTAGAGTCCACAAATAATAGAAGCAGCGACACCAAAGTTAGCGATTTAGGGTTGTATCAAAAAAGTAGCCTAAGGAAAGGTAAGATTGTTGATAGCAACCGTTGACTTACAGGATTTGAGATTCAGGAAAAGAGTTAGTCGAAGTGTGTGATAAATTTTGACTATATGATTGTTGAGGCAACAAAAATTCAAGTCAAAATTTCTTTTATTCTATCATGGTGAATAAAGTCTTAATAGGTCGGAGTGTAACCATCTTATACAATAAAGAAAGTGGGTTAAGTGAAGAGACGACTTCTAACTAGATGTACACTATAGCATTCAAAAGGATATTTAAGCGATACTTCATTAGTAACAATGACCGTGGAGTTCAAATAAAGCTAACAAGTTCAATTTAAGAATTAAAAAAGTGATAATACCTTAATATTCATGACCAGAGTTGTAAAAATAATAGCATTAAATTCAAATGAGGGGATAGTGTGGTCAACTAGAACAAGTTTGTACGCCAAAGATTTAATTGTAAGATATTATACGACCTACGATCATTCTTCTTTAATTCTTAGACTTCAATATTAACGTTTTTACACGAGCAATTTAGGTAACCTGAATTGATACAACACCAACATTATAAAGAGAAAATTCCTTTAATTAAAGAGAGGCCAAAAGTGAAAGTAGACTATATTTAAATATGCAACAAGAGAATTATGAGTGCTCGTGATCATTGAAGAAGAGAAATGGTACTATTAATAAAGCACATGAGAACTTGAGATTACAAAAGAGAAAGAAGTTCGGCTTTTCTTACTATAAGTAGTTTTATATAGTTAATTTGATTAAACAATTGAGTTAAGCTA
This sequence comes from Flueggea neowawraea, assembly GCA_948243855.1. Classification (NCBI taxonomy): domain Eukaryota; kingdom Viridiplantae; phylum Streptophyta; class Magnoliopsida; order Malpighiales; family Phyllanthaceae; genus Flueggea; species Flueggea neowawraea. The sequence continues at coordinate 7,147 of CAODLS010987657.1, read as the reverse complement.
ATATAGAAAATAAGAATAATGATGGAGAGACAGTGTGATTTTTATGTTTCAAACCATTTTCAGCTTTGTTACCAAATGAAAGCTGAAAAATATAGTTGAGGATAATGAATTTTTCATATCGGTTCAATTCATGTAACACAAACTTGTTGTGTTACAATATATATATATATATATATGTAAGCATATATTTCTTATAGTTAATACATTAAAGTGAGATGATTGTAAGCACATTGATAGGGGTGGAAACTGGGCAGAGACACAAAGAGCGTCGGGAGAGAGAGCGTCAACGGAGATATAGTCGGGCCATAGAGAAAGAAATAACTTTGGAATTTAGACTTTAGAAAGGCAGGAAGCAACGATAAAGATATAGCAATTTTATGATTTGTTTAGATTGGGAAAGTGAGAGTGAATTGTTTGAATCAGACCTACTAACCCAATTATTTTTTAGTTTAATTGAGTTTTTTTTATTTTTTTAAAATTTCAAACAAAACAAAAAATCTACATTTTTTTGTTTTGTTTCATCTGTTATAGCATTTATCTTCTATAAGAATTTAAGATAGGAATTGTTTGACGAAACATATACATTACGAATTATATAACTGATAAAACAAAGTAAAAATAATATATTTATTTAAAAAATAATGAATGACACAACTTATGGGATAATCAATGGTCAAAACCAAATACATCACAAAACAAAAGAAAAAAACAATAAATTGATGAACATGAAGTTAAGATGCCAATAAAATTATTAAAAAAACAAATTACATTACTCTTTTCTTTCGAATTTCTCAATTTTAATATACTTATGCGATAAATTAATTACTATATATTGTGTTATTTTATTATCATAGACAATTTTTATCTCTATTAATCTTGGTAAAATTATATTTTATTATACGAATTTACCGACAAAAACTACACGCATACTACACGTGTCAATTTTACTAGTATGGTATAGTGTATGTAAATATATATGCGTGGTTGGCATAGATAGCTCGAAGGTTGTTTATAGGCATTGTTGTAGTAAAATAGAAGTGCATGCACGCATGAGTGGTTAAAGGCTGAGGATAGAATCGCAGAAGTATATGGATATAGAGTTTTGAATGTTGTAATTTGAAATTCTTCCTTCACATCAACTGGACCAAATGGATGCCATAGTGGAAGGGCAACTAATTCTACGTGGTGTGTATTTGTTTAATATGCTTATAGCATATACTCATTCATACTGAGTTTTCAAAAAAGTGTTAAATTATTTGCTTTTTCATTATACAATCTATTTCTATAATCTACTACTGCAATATACTAAAAAACAAACACCACCGGTTTGAACTGTCTAAGGAGCATGGGTCTAGAAAACACTTTTGAATCTGTTAAATGACAAAAAATAGAGAAGCAACAGCTCAAACTGGACTGTGAAGTCCTAATGCTACATCAATAGTTTATATAAATCTATAAATCAACCATATATCAGAGGAAGAATTTTGAAGACAGTAATGATAAATGTCTACCTTTGAATTTACTAGTAAATTCAAACACGCGTGGTGTACGTGTGGTTTTATCGGTAAACTCGTATAATAAAACACAATTTTGCCAAGTTTAGTAAAGATAACAACCGTATTTGATAGTAAAGTGACACAACAGATGGTAAAATGTCATATTTTGTGAGGTTTACTGAATTATGCTATTTGGTTCTTATGTTTTGAAAACCAGCTCATTTGATTCTTCTTTTCATTTTTATAGCAACCCCTAACTGATTTTGAAAAAAGATTTTACTATTTTATGTAGAAACTCACCTCTTAGTCTTCTCTACTCTAGATCTCCATATTTTCCTCTCTTTCTCTCTACAACTCTTTAACTTTTCTTTTGACTAGTAAATTGTTATATTTTGGAAATGATAGTCTAAATAAAACATTTAATCAAATCTCGGGAGTGTACGCGTGATTCATCCTTCTATTTAAATGTCATTTTAAAAAGATCAAAATATTTGTTTAATATACGTTGTTCATCTCTTTATCCACTTATGTCCTCAAAGTTTAATGAATTCTTCTATTGGTCCCGCAATTTAGTAACACCACTCATTTGGTTTTTCTCTTCTTCTTTAATGTTACATTAAATAACATAGAATATGCATCCTAATACTTGACTTTGGTTGGTTTAGTGGTTTCACAACTTGGTTCTATTGGTTCCCTAACTTCTATTGTCCTCAATTTTGTAACACCTCTCATTTGTTTTTTCTCTTCTCCTTTAATATTACATGAAATAACATAGAATGTGGATCCTAATACATGACTTTGGTTGTCATTGTGAAAAGCTGAAGGACCACTCATACAAGAACTGAATAGGGGAAATTTATTAAATCTCAAGAAAAATATAGAGAATTATCATATTAGCAAATTACCTCTAATATAGAGTCATTATATATACGAACAACACACTTCTCTTTTTGTACAAAGAATGGACACCTATCTTAGGAATTAGAGTATTAACGGTTTTTTCTCTCCTAACAAGTGCTTTTTTTGAGATTTGAACCCCTAATCTTTTGGTTGGCATTTCTCCCAAGATCAACATATTAACCACTAAATCAACAATTGTTTAAGCATTGTCTAATCAAACAGTGTAGTAAATATCACTCTTATTCCATTAGAAAGACGTAATTTTGATGATCGTATGTAAGTAAAATGTCATTAGATAATATATGAATTATATGTATAATTTTGAACAAGGTGTTTTTGTTGAGTGTTGTCGTTGCATATTTGTAGCTATTTAGATGAAGAAAAAAGATTTAATAACATATACATCTCAAATTATCACTATTAATCTACTAATTTTGACCTGACCTTTAAAATATTATATTAATTTTAACATCAATTAATTTTAATTAATGTAAGATGAAAATGAATATGAAGAATTAATTTGAAAAATTGCCTGAATTATAAAATTGTAAGAAAATAATGATTTTTGTGAAATTATTTTATTAATCATTTAATTTGCTCTAATTGGGAATCAAATTCATTACTTCTTAATGTTGGAGTTTACTCTAGTACTAATAAATTATAAATTCATTAATATTTTATTAAAGTTTATAGTATATACATATAACATATGGTTTCTAGAAATCTTTTGAAATAATTGTATTATTTGTTATATTTTTATGAATTATTTTATAATTTTTTGAACCTTTTACCTTACATTAAATGTTATCAAAGTATAAAATCTAATAATATAAATGAAGAAAAAACTTTTTATTTTAATGAGAATAAGATTTATTAAAGATTTCAAAGTTATATTTGAATAGGATCAAATTTGGTTTTAATAGAAGTACAAATATTAGATATTTTGAAAAAACTTGAGCAATAATTTACTTATAATGTATAACAAACCAAAGATTGATGAAACTAAGCAAATTATTTCTTGATTTAATATTTTTGTAATCAATTTTAGTTTAAGATTGTGATTTTGTTTTGTTGTTTATATATTATTAAGTAATGTCTAACCAAAAAAGTGCAATTTGGCTCGTCAATTTTCTAGATATATATTTGACTTTCAAAAATGATGTTTGCAGCTTTTGCTCAGATAGTGCTATTTGAACTTCTAACATGTAGAACAAGTCATTAATATGTTTAAGAACTTATATTTTTGGATAATTTTCCTGTATTCCCTATCGTAAATTTTTTTATTTGATCTTTAGTATAGAAACTTCATTTGGTCCATCTTTTCATTTTTATTTTATTATGAACTATCATTAAAAAAAAATGAAATACCCTTAATTAAAATATAAAGTTATCTTTGTCTTCACTCTCTTTTGTCACTTAGGATTTATTCTTTCTCTTTGGTCTCTGTGTAGCGGTGTTATCAAAACTGAATCAGTCTTTGACTCGATTGAGGAATTGGTTCACTGTTTCATTGATTTACTCAAATTCTTCTTTTTTTATTAAAGTAAAAATATTAGACATTTTAGAGAATTTTAAAGTTTATTTAAATATAGAACAGATAAAAAATTGTTGGGAAAAAAGAAGCCAATTTGTTGATTGTCACATTTTTGTAATTAATTTTAGATTAGGATTTTTTTCGGTTGTTTATATAATATTAAGCAATATTTAGCACAACTTTATGATTTGTTTCATCAATTTTTTCAAGATATTTGACATCCAAAAAGTAATATTTACATTTTTTAATAGGTAGAGTCATTTGAACTTTTGACATGCTGAAATTTTTTTCTTACAAAATTCAACATTTTGTGTTCTTTTTCAACACAAGTAACTAACACATTTACAAAAGACAAGATGTAGTGTGTATATATCTTTGGATAACTTCCCTATCATCTTGATAATGAATTCTCCTTTTTAGTCTTTATATTGTTGAAATCACTTTATTTGATCTCTTGCTTCACTTTTTTTTTGTTATATTTAACTGTCATTAAAAAAAATTAAAATATCCTTAGTTAAAATATAAGTTGGTATTTGTCTTTATTCATTGTCATCTTTAAGATTAGTAGACAATGCAAAACTATAGAACTCTTTTAGATTAACATAATTTTACATTATTAATGTTCAACCTATTAATACTTAAAAAACACAAAATTATTGTATTTAAATTTTTAGGTTATGTTGTAACTTCTCTAAAAGAATAATTTTTTAACAATTTTTCAGTTATAAATTTTTTGGTGTGCTTTTTTTCGGAGCCACTAAGAACATTACAATTGAAAGAGAAAACAAATAAACAACTCTTAGCAATTTTTTTAGGTGTTATTTTTTAGGTGTTATACAAGGGATTATTCAATTAAATTAAGGGTAGTTACGAATTTTTCTTCTTTGGCTTTCCAAAAATTTTACATTATTGATATTCAACCTATTAATACTTAAAAAGTATAAATTATTATATTTAAGTTTTAGGTTATGTTGTAACTTCTCTAAAAGAATAGTTTTTTAATATTTTTTCGATGCTAAGACAGATTATTGGCAATGCTGAGGGAATGAACATCTGCTGGTTCCTCTACAACTATTAAGTTAGTTATAAATGATAATTTTTGTTGTATTTTTCAAATTTATCCTTATTAATTTTCTAATTTATCTGAACTTTTTGTATAGACCAAATGTCTTTTCTATATGAATTAAGATTTGTTATATTAAACCAGAATTAAATATATACAACACAACATTTTATTTTAATAAAACCAAAACTATAAACTACATATAGTTTTTTTTAGGAAATAAACTGTTGTATAGTTTTGGTTGTAATAAAACCAAACTATAAACGATGTACTTATAAAAAAACGATATCTCACGCCATAGCAAAATAGTTAGCTTTACAAATATTTCGATTTCCATCCTGCATATAGTACTTGAGCGCATATAGTTTTTTATTTTGGTTCCAAGTATATACAATTTTTTTGTGCTATTTTTTAGGTGTCATACAAGAGATTATCTATTAAATTAAGGGTAATTAAGACTTTTTTTTTTTTGGTTTTCCACATTCATACTTTTATATATAGTATAGATAATATGTGAATTTTTTTCTGGCAAAAGAAAAAGAAAAGATATGTAGATTTTTTTTGTTAATTAACATTAGACAAACTATTGTCTGGTTCTAGTTTTTATTCATTAACCCTATATGCACTGTGAACTAATATCTATTTTTCGTTGCAATTTTTTCTAATTTTATTTCAAATTTTTTTATTTCTTTTTCTAATATATGGTATGTGTTTGTTAACATCTCTTGAACTGCTCTGGGTTTCAAGTGGTCATAGTCTCATGGAATGTCTCATGGAATTTGCATATTAATTAAGTGAAAGCCTTAGTAGTTTTGGTTTAAGTGTGTTTTTTTTCCCTGTACAATAATATCTATTTGGCAATGATGGGTTTTGTGTGCTTATTATATCTTTTCTTTGCAGACCGATATTTTGTTGAAGCGCTACTCTGTTATAATTTTGGACGAGGCTCATGAGAGAAGCGTAAACACCGACATACTTACTGGAATGCTTTCTCGTGTAATTCAACTTCGACAGGTAAAATTTGAAATTAGTCTCAACATTAAGGCTAACTTATGACTAGTTTGCCTGTTCATATTATCAGTACATAAACATTGCGCATAATTGCAGAAGAAGTATGAAGAGCAACATAAGATGTTACATTCGGGACAAAATATAAGATGGAAAATAGAGTCTTCCCATTAAAACTTGTTTTAATGAGTGGCAAATTACTAGTGGAAGACTTCATTTCTGGAATGAGATTGTTTTCTTCCCCTCCTCCAGTCATAGAAGTACCCAAAAGGCAGTTTCCAGTAACTGTGCATTTCTCAAAGAGAACAGAAGTTGTGGATTATATTGGGCAAGCCTTTAAAAAAGCCATGGCAATCCACAAGAAGCTACCACCAGGGGGCATACTTGTCTTTGTCACAGGACTGAGAGAAGTAGAATACTTGTGTCAGAAGTTACGCAAGGCTTCAAGGGTGCTGACTGCTAAAAATGCTATGGAGAATATAGAGAATTAGGTCGCTGCAATGTCTGAAATGAATACCATTGATGCAATTAACATGAAAAACATCAATGATGCTTTTGATTCTCAGGATAACACGTCTGAGCAGCAAACTGACTGGTTTTCCTCTGATGACCGAGATACCCAAATCCCTGAAGATGATGAATCAGATGTCTCTTATGATTCAGAAACACAGAGTGAACTAGAGATTGTTGGCAGTGATGGGGATTTGGGTGATGAGAAAACACTAGAAAATGATGGTAATGTTTTAGCACAGGGAGGCAGCCTAGCCTCATTAAAAGCTACTTTTGAAGCTTTGGTTGTAAAGACTGCAGTTGATTCTAATTCTGAAGGGAAACTAACAGTCTGTGCCTGACAACTGCTCAGAGAAATCTACTCATTTGGACAGCAAGGTTGGAGGAAATAAATGTCACTCTGCTGGTGCATTACGTGTCCTTCCCCTATATGCTATGCTTCCTGCAGCAGCACAATTGCGTGTATTTGAAGAGGTCAAGGAAGAGGAACGGCTTGTTGTTGTTGCTACTAATGTTGCAGAAACCTCTTTAACGATCCCGGGTATAAAGTATGTTGTTGATACTGGAAGAGAAAAGGTGAAGAATTACAACAGGTCTAATGGAATGGAGACATATGAGGTTCAGTGGATAAGCAAG
>CAODLS010987604.1:0-11152 GCA_948243855.1 Flueggea neowawraea | reverse complement strand
CACAATAAGAGTGAGCATACCCACCACCGGCCACCCATACACCATTGTTACTGGCCCACCGTAGGTTAGACCCGTACTATACGTCGTCGTAAGCCCCGTCATTATTGATACTATCGAAAATGTCACTGAGAAGTTCGCTATGGCCCTGCACATCCACACCCACAAATCCTTTAATAGAATTCTTTATTATCACGAAATTCTCAAATATATATAAATTTTTAAACATGTATAAAATTCTTTGTACATTGAGTTAGAGTATTTCTTAGACTTAAAAAGGAAAGAGATAGAGTTATCATGGATCATAAACTTCAATGGATTTGTAATTTATTGATATCAATTTTAACTTTAAGAGATTGTGAGTTTAATTTTTAATGGAAAATAAGTTTAATCAATTTGACTACCACTCAACTTTAGTTGTTTTTTCAATACTAAACTATTTATAGAAGTATTAATTAACGACTTACTAATTTAGTTTCTAAATTTAGACATGAAAGCAGAACAAAAATAAACTAAAAAAGAACAAATACATACGAGAGACTACGACTGAGTTCTTGCTTGTAACCAAGCTGGTTCAACCGATTGTCGTCAGACTCAACAGTAATGTCATTGTTCCACAAAGCAACAAAATGACCAGCTCCATCTCCATCTTCCAAATTCCTTCCATGGCTTTCCATAATATTTTCAATCCGTTTTTTCTTTTTCAAATATGAATAGTCAATATACAAATTATTAAGTGTCTCAATCTTTGATAAACATATATATACTTGTTGAAGATGATGTTCAGATTCTAACAGTATAAGTTATTGCAAGCAAGTGCCAAAGTGTGAAATTGATCTAACAGTCAATAACTAACGTCCCTGCCGTGTGTGCTAAAGCATTTTTCCACTATTAAATGACATAAGTAGCTCACCTGTCTATTGGGTAGTTGTTGGTAGATATAGTTTTAACGTGTACTACAAGGACTTCTTACTTAAGTTCACAAAATCCAGTCCAAATAGGGACCATTCATATAACTTTTAGAGACTAATGAAGTCTCTTCAGTTGTTCATTTCAATTATAAAGCAAGCGTCCTCTGCAACCGAGTTGTCCTTTACAATAATTCCGCCAGTACTATGCAGTTTTAATCATGTATTCATCTCCTTTAACTTCATGCCGATATCACTAAAGGTGACACACCCTATTCTATCATATATTTATATTATAATATAAAATTATAGTAACAAAACACATATTTACTCATATCATTCACATATAAATGTAAATGTGAAACTTTTTCAAGAAAGTATATAAACAATACTAATAAATATATATACAATACTCTAAATTTTCTCTCAAAATTATATGTATAATGATAACAAAATGCAAATGAGAGAGAGTGTAGGACCCAGCCGGACGACCTGTGCTCTATACGTATATACAACAGTTAATCAATCTCATACTTGATCAACTTCCAAAAACTGTATATGTTATAATCCTGAAAAAATATTAGCGTTTTATATGAGTTGCTACTCAATGAAAGAAACTATCATCAGTAAACCCACAACATATAGCATACGCATCCAATATATATTATTCACACAATATGCAATAGTGCAAATGAATGCAACTCCAATTTACTTTGGAGCTTGGCTAGAACATAGAAAGTCTTAATCCGAGTCTATGGAGACATATAGTCTCAAAATTATAAGTCAATTGACGATCGATCTGTGAACTATAAGAGACATTAAATCTCGAATCATGTATTGTATCTATGGAGATGTTTAGTCTCGAAACTATAAATCAACTGACGATCAATCTGTAAACTATAAGAGACATTAAGTATTGAATCATTTGATCTATAAGAGACGTCTCAGATCATTTCATGTACTATAAGAGATCTTAAACATACTGATCAAGTCTACCTTTTAAGTCAATAATGCCAGTGACATATCATTTCAATCATCAATTAAACTATGCATATAAATGATATATGTAATTGCAAATCATATCATTTCTATATTTTGGCATCAAGACAAGCCAAGTCATATTCACCGTGCACGATAAGAAGTCATATTCGTTAAGTCCATATCATATTCCATGCATTTGTCTATAGTTCATTTTCAACAATACATATATCATGCACGTGTCACTTGTAAACAATATCGGTATCTCATATATTGCACATGTAATAAACAATTCATTTCACGTTATCACATATTCACATATCAAGACAGAGTATCAATTTCAATACATATCATTGCATATAGCAAACATGTGGAGACACCTCCAGTTTCTACTCATTTGGGCATCTACTATACATGTCACGTATGGAGGACTTCTAGTTCCCCAATCTACGAGTGTTTGGATCCTCCGGGTCTATAAAATATTAAAAATTAAATTTATCAATATCAAGTACATTGTTTATAAAATTATAGATTAATGTCTTAAAGTGTTTTTCTTAGTTTTGTTTCAAATGAACAATCTATGTTCTTTTTAGTATCCCCTGAGTTATAGACTTTAAATGAATGTAGTAAAAAATTTCCATAAAAATAGACATTTTTAGCTTTCTGTACATATAAAGCATAAATCCTAATTAAATTGGTATAATTTACAGCAAATTTTCGAAATCGGGTTAACTGCTGCCTTGTTCTGGTTACAAGGCATATTAAATATATCTTAGTAATTAAACAATATTTTATTTATTTTAGAACCAAATTATTCTCTGTAAATCCTTCAAAACTAGACACATATATCTTTCTAATGGTACAAGTCACGTTGTCCAATTCTACCTACACAAGGTGCAGTAAATTAATCAATTCAAACAATAAACTGAAATAAGGCAGACAAATCTTTCTCTAATATTTTATTCATAATATCTTCTTCAGAGATCTAAATAACGCAACGTTTATTAATTTGGAAACTAGATTTATATATCTCTATTTTTGGAAAATTTCAAAGTTTAATTCTAAATATATAATTCATAGTATAATTTACAACTGGACATGTAATCAAACGTTATTCAGTAAAATAATCAGTTCGATCAGTCTTAGCTAAACAAGTATAACTTTCAACACACATGAATTCAAGCTGACCCTTTTACAGGCCCTTGGAAGACCTAATTATCTACAACGTTTATGTTTTAGAGGTTCCAAAAATCAGTCTCTAAAGTTCCCAAAATCAACACACAAGCAGCACGTTCTTACTGAATGCTTAAACAGGGCAGTTGGCACTATTTGGAGCATAACTGTCAAATGACACAAAATAGTATCAAACTGTTTTACATGCATCTAGAAGACACCTAAATCCACAATTTTTATTCTGAGTTATCAGAGATTCTGTCTCTAACCAATTCATAAATATGAAGGAATTACAGACTAGTCAAGAGCTTACGTGAGTTCAGAGTTACCTTTGCTTTGTTCTTGCTTGTATACTATGATGAAGAAGGCTTTTTGTATGTCAAGGTTTTGTTCAGAAATTAGGATGTGTACGGCTGGTGTGAGTCTGAATGAAATAGTTAGCAGGATGTGTGATTTGAACAAAAGAAAAATCTTTTATTGGAGGATGTGTTTGCCGACCTAACTTCACTCTTATCTTCTTTTCTTTTTTGGTTTGCTAATGATTTACTTGATTGGTTTATGTGGTCAGCTGTAAAATAAAATGTAGGCTGATGGTTTGCTTAATTATGTTGTAGTGAATACAAAATATGAGAGGTACATTAATGTTTCATTTAGTTTACATATGTTTTAAAATATTTTTTTTCTTTTAGTCCCATTTTAGTATTTGTTCTCCTTTTAGTCCCTAGTTTTCTTCATTTGATGATTCTTCCTTTTAATTCCACTCCTTTATATCATATCTAAATCCATTTTAGCATATGTTAAAAATAAGATTTCAACTTTAATCGTAAATTCAGCACTATATTTTCAATCTACGTATATCATGACTACATAATTGTACCTAAAAATTATTATCTAACTGATTTATTAAGTATTCATTTTTGTATCTTAAATTATAACTATATGAATGAATTCTATATGAAAATACTTATGCAATGCATGTACTAATAAATATATGTTATGCATGGTTATTTAGGGTTGGGTGTCACAATAAATAAATGTAAACACATATAAACCAATGCTAAACATGTACATAACAAACACAAGCAGTACCTTTCCAACTCGATCTTCTCCACGAACCTTTTTCTCCCTTTTTTCTTAGATACGCTACCTTGTCTTGGCTATAACAAATTCAAACAAAAAAAAAATGAAACACATATATTAAACTAACATACAAACTAAACCTAAAAAAAACACAAATACCTTGAATACAGTCCTAAGTGATTTCTTAGAGACATCACTGCTTTTCAACTTTCGGAACTTCAAGGCCAATAACTCTTCGTCACTGTTAATGGAAGTTTCACGGACATGCCTCGATTTCATGGCACTAACATCACCGCTCTTCACCATCTAAAAGATACAACAAAACACATTGTAACTGAAAACAATAATATAAGAACCACATAACAATCACGAATCCAAAAAACAAGCTAGAAGAAAACTAAAAACAAAGGTCGAAACACAGAAAAACATACCGTAATAAACAGCTAAATCACGACACAAAATGAAGAAACCAGAGAACAAAGAAAATTTTGGCGAAACATAACAGAGAATGTCGATCAACGACGAAGAGAGATCGTTCAAATTCTTCGGCAAATTTTGAAACCTAATTTGTGAGAGAAGTACCAAACTTTGGCAGGAAACAAAAAAAAAGTTTGACATCGATTAAAGTGAAAAGGATTAAAAAATTAATAACTGCCATTAAGAAATTGAAAATACGATGCTGTTTAAACAAGTCAACGGAACAAAAAAAGAACATCTTTTTGAAAATGGGCATAGTGAAAACGAAAATTGAAACGACATAAAGCAAAGAACGAATCGTACACTTGGAATTAACATAGTCTAGACATACGTTTGAAATATGTGAAACATAATCACGTGCTTGGCGTAATTATTAGGGGTGTCAAACGGGTTGGCGGGTCATGTTCGTATCATGACGACCCACTCTTGTGACACGATTACGGTCAACACGAACACGACCCATTTATTAAACAGGTTGACACAACACGACACGATTATTAAAAGGGTTGATACGTCACGACACAAATAATCCGTTTAATTAAATGAGTTGTGTTTTTTTATTAAAATTCGACACGATTCGCCAATCCGTTTAACCTACTTAACCCGTAAAACAATTACGCACAACCCATTTAACCTGTTTATGACACATTTAACCTATTTAATATTCCAATACAATTCAAATTAAAAATATAATTAAAATTAACACAAAAAAAATCAAATAAAATGTTCAAAGTTCATACTCAAATAAATATCCAAAAATACAAAATTCATATATATTTTTTATAATTTAATATAATATATTATATATATTATATTAAACGAGTTTGCAGATTTCTACACGACACGACCCGTTTAGTTCGTGTCATAAACGGGTCGACCAGTTTATGAAGCAAACTCATTTAAGTCTAATCATAATCCACTAATTTTACGTATTATGTGTGTCGTATTATCGTATTATGACCTATTTTGACACCCATAATAATTATCACTTAACTAATTCATAACTCATAAGCAAAAGTTTACGGATATTTTTTGTGAAAATCCACAAGAAATCACATAATGTGCCATTAAGAGTGACCGACTTGTTTGAAGCCCAATCCAGTGGTCCAACAAAAAGAAGATTTTTATACCAACAAAAAAATAAAAAGAAAAAGAAAAATCAAAGAGCTACCACATTATATGCCCCCAAAACCCTCGTCAAGTCTCATTCAAAGCCCTCGTCAAGTTTCATCCAAAACCTTCACTTACTCACCATGGCTCAAACCCTAGCTCGCTCCACCCGCCACCTTACTCTCTCTCGCCTACTCTCTAAGCGCCTTTTCTCCTCCGCCGTCGGCTCCCCTGCCTCCGTTACCCGCCCTTCCTCTCGCACTCTCTTCTCCATCCGCCGTTCTCTCTTCCCTCTCTCGTACTCTATGCAGTCTATCACCTACCCGACCCGATTCACCTCTATTCGATGCCAATCCAACAACCCTGAAAACACTTCCTACTCACCCCCCAAACCCGGTTCCAATTTCAGCGACAGACCTCCCAACGAGATGGCCCCGCTCTTTCCGGGTTGCGATTACGAGCACTGGCTTATTGTTATGGACAAGCCTGGTGGTGAAGGAGCCAGTAAGCAGCAGATGATTGACTGTTACATTCAGACTCTTGCTAAGATTGTTGGAAGGTGAGGGCTTGTTGGGTATCTTTAGAAATGAAATGGGATTTTTTTTTGGGACTGTGTTTTTTGTTGGTTTAAATTGATTTTTGCTGGCTTTCTAATTTGTCGCAGTGAGGAGGAGGCGAAGAAGAAGATTTACAATGTGTCTTGCGAGAGGTACTTTGGCTTCGGTTGTGAGCTTGATGAGGAGACTGCTAATAAGCTAGAAGGTGTGTTTTCCAGTGTATTCATGATTTAATTACTTGATTTGATGTTTTATTGATTTAGTTAATGGATTGTTACGCTATTGATATACAGGATTGCCTGGTGTTCTGTTTGTTCTGCCGGACTCTTATGTTGACCCAGAGAACAAGGATTATGGGGGTAAGATTTCTGCCTTTTGTTCTGTGTGTGTGATACTGCAAGTTGTTTGCTGTTATCGATGTTTTTCCTGTTAAAGTCTAGCGTAATTGTGAAGTTCATCTTGGCAAAGCTAAAGAGTCCTATGGGCAATGTTTAGCTTTGAATGCTAATGGACTTAAATCAAAACTGTTCTCTCTATAATGGTCCTGCCCTTATATACTTAGTTGAGTGCAGATCAGTAGGAGATGAAACATGAGGGTTTTAATGATGCATTTTGCATCTGTAGTTCTTTTTTCAATGAAAATTTTGGATTATGAGTATTTGTTAAGATCCATAACTTTGATTTCAAATGCACCTCTAAAATCTTGTGCATACTTGTCTTCAAGTTGCTGTATGCCGGATAATTGTTCTTTAATATTGTAATTACCTTGAATGCGCTATAGTTGTTTAACTTTAATGGTTATAGATTAGATACTCTTTGAATTTCTATGTGCATGCTTATCATATCTCCTATACAGTATCAGTGTCTGTTTTTTAATAAGAAATATGAACCTATCTTGTGAGTGTAACTCATCAGCTTTTTATCTCAGATTCTCTTTCAGTCCATCTTGGCAAAGTTAGTAGCCTTATATGGGAAGTGTTTTGCTTTGAATGCTAATGGTTCTTCTGTTACTCAATGGAGCTGCAGAATTATTGAAGTTGATATATAATGCCTAATGTTTAATTTGTTCTTTATTATAAGCGTGTATTTGCATTGTAAGAAGTAGATAATCTTTTAAGGAATTCTAATGGGGGTAGATAAATTCTGTAATAGGTAGATAAATTTTTTTAAGAGATTGTTTAGGTGCCTTGTTTTCCATATTCATGACTCTTTTATTATGTTGCAGCTGAATTATTTGTGAATGGAGAGATTGTTCAAAGGTCACCTGAAAGGCAAAGGAGGGTGGAGCCACAGCCACAGAGAGCTAACGACAGACCAAGATACAATGATAGAACCCGATATGTTCGCCGAAGGGAAATGACTCGATGAAACACCAGTTTTGCTGTATAGACGCTGGCATCAGAACCGTTGGACGATATGATTGTGTGTTGCTAGTATTTTCCTATGTAGGTTACTCTTTGCAATGAAACTGTATTGACCTCTTGTGTTCTGGATAAATGGTAACTATTCTGATGAACGTAAACTCTGCCGTCTGGACATTCATTTGCTCTCATGATTAAGGTTAAGTCGCCAAAATTTTACCAATAAATAAAGGATTAAAGGGTTACTGTAAACTGTGTAACTCAAGAGTCAGGGATGTTCTACCTTGAATTTTTTTTTCCACTGATGGTACATATAATAGAAAAAAGTACCTCAAACACAGCCAAAATGGAGAACCAGAATTGGCACCATTAGCCCTAACAAACCAATATCCGCGGAACCTGCAATTCCTCGTGCCAATTCCTCGACGTGTGATTAAGAGAGTGCTTCAATAATTCCCTCAAAGGACCAAGGACTACCTCATGGGTGGAAGAAATTTCAGATGGGAAACTATAGGCATAATCCGCCCCGGTGAAAAATCAACTCCAACATTGACAATTAAATGCTTCCAGAGGCACAAATACGAACATCAAGAACATTATCCTGAATAATTTTATATAGCAGAAAGTTAAACAGTTGAGATGCCACAAAAATTCATCGAAGGAAACCAAAAGCACACAGAAGAGACTCATCTGACAAGAGAATCCGTCATGGAATGCTATATATGCACTGGTTTGGTTGGACTGCTTTTTTTTTTTTTTGAATCAGGCATAATATTTCATTAATCACTCGAACAAATAGCTAAGTACAAAGCAGATGATAGATAAAAATCAAAAGGACCCCCCAGACAAAATAATTCGGCATTGCAACAGCCGATCTCGCCAGTCTCTGTGCAACCCAGTTTACCAATCTATGGCAAAATTCAACTCTAATGGAATCAAAATAGGAAACTAAATCTCTACAATCAGCATTCAGCAGAGATGATCCCAAAATAAGAATTATCCTCCCCTGTAGTATTAATAGCCTCCACTGTAAATATAGAATCCGAAACAACAATGATATTATCCACACCAAGCTGTTTAATCCAGCTCAAAGCCTCCCTGAAGCACATGGCCTCGGCGATACTTGGCTCCACAAGAAACGGCAAGCACTTGGTAAAAACAACAACCATATCCCCTTTTGAATTTCTTACTACACCGCCCATACTAACAAGGTTTTGATCCTGAAAACAAGCCACATCTGTATTTACTTTCAGCCAATTGTTTTCAGGAGGTTTCCATTGAAGATCATTACAATTAGTCCCACCTCCAGAACGGTTTCCACTAGAGCCATCACCATACCTTGCCTACCACCAATCGGTTTTCTTCATACTGCAGATCCTCACAACAACACTAGGGTTCTTCAATTTACTCTTCCACACAACCTCATTTCTGTTCCTCTAGATGCCCCAGCAAAGCCAACAGAACCATTCCAACTCTCTACATGAAAACCTTCTAACCAGGGTCTGAAAAGAACTACCCGTCAAAAAATCAACTCTTAACTCAGAGTGAATCCATATCATTCGTGCAAAAGGGCAGTCCCTCAAACAATGGACAGCCGACTCATTATCACAGCCACAAACATCACAAGCGAGATTTACATCAACAGATTTATTGGCTAGCCTGGCCTTAGTGGGCAATACATGTCTACACACACGCCACATAAAATTTTTAATGCAACCTGGCAGGTTAAGCTTCCATAGGCATTTCCACAACCTCACTTCCCCTTCGTCACAGCAGTGCTTCCAATCAAGCATCTACAAGCCAATTTCACCGAATAGGAATCTTTTCTTCCAATCCCCAAACAACTGTGTAACACCCCAACCCCAAATTAATCATGCATAGCGTATATATATCGGTATATATATTATATATATATTTTTATAATATACAACCTATTATTTATAATTAAAATATTATTTTAAATTATTTTAAATAAAATTAGAATAGAATAAAAGAGTTTAAGTTATAAATAAAATATGCATATGTATAATAAACTATGGACTAGAATAAGAAAAAATAATAAATATGGTACAAAGTCAAAAAATTAACCAATTAATCTACATATGCGTAAAGATAGTTAACACTTAAAATGTAGCATATAGCAAAAATATCAAGTTAAAAGTTGACACCCCTTCATATGGTAAGTGAACACATGTACAAATGACAAATAAATTAAGATAAGATCAAAAAAGAAAAGAAAAGGGAGATATTTATACATATAAGTCGACAATCTCTCCCACACCACAAGGGTATATAAACCCTCTCTTATTTTAAACACAATCACACAATCAATATTCTGGTCTCCAAACTCTATTTAAAATAGCTTATATACACCAAAACAAACCTCTATTTATCATGGAATGAAAGCATATATATGACCCAAAGGTAAATCTGCACTTATAGTAACTCTTAATAGAACTCTGTTTGATTTATATTTTCGAATTGGTTAGAAACAGAATTTCAAGAAACTCAAAGAATGAAACTTGTAGAGTTATGTGTCATATAGATTAGAGGTGTTGTCGGTTCGCGAACCGCCAATTTCAATTCAGGAACCAGCGGTTCCGATTTTTGGAATGGGGGAACTGGAACCAAACCGTGGGTTCCATAGTTTGGTTCGATTCTGGTTTGGTTTTGGTTTCAATTTTGATCGGTTTTGACCGGTTCAACTGCCGGTTCGGTTACCTCTTTTTTTTTGAAATTTTGTTTTTAATCTGCTATTTTATCCAGTCAATTTTTTTTTTTTCGGTTTGTAAATTTTGTTATATTCAATAATTAAATATAATACCAATAATTATTGTATTCCAAAGATTTTTTTTTAATAATTTTCAAACAAATTAACTATTGTACTAGCAATTATATCACATAATTTTAAATAAAATTTAAAAAAACTCATTAAATTTATTATATGCTCTTACTTGTGGCGGAGAAATACCGTGGTAGGAATGGAATGAGAGTATTTATAGAGTTGAAAAAAAATAAAAAAATAAAAAAAGGAAAATGACAGTTGGAACCGCCAGTTCTAATGGTTCAATGGCGGTTCGAACCACCAGTTCAAACTAATTGGCGGTTCGACTGTTTTTAGATAGGTGGAATAGAAATCTAAACTGCAACCCTCCGGTTTTGGTTGGCCGGTTCCAGTCTCGGTTCGATTCTGGTTTTGACCGGTTTTAACCGGCCTAGTTCCAGTTCGGTTTACCTTTTCCGGTTCTAATTTTGCATGTCTAATATAGATGTCTGTAAAACAGTTTAGTTTAATTTTGTGCCATTTTGTATTTATGATTGAAAAAGCATGAACTGCCTTAAATACAAATTCTGTAAGAACAGTCTGTTGGGATGATAATTTTGGAAACCCTAGGGACCTAATTTGAAAAAGTGGAAAACATGAAAATTGTAGATATATATGTCTTCTAATGGAATGAGCGAGGGCATAACTTAATTCCATGTATTTATATATTTATACTTATTTATCTAA
>CAODLS010987541.1:0-13391 GCA_948243855.1 Flueggea neowawraea | reverse complement strand
TATAAGCATTGCTTGAGAATGACTTGCCATAATGCAATATTCTCATTAGCGGATTGAATCCAGATACCTTGTTCCAAACTTTGTATCTATGAACTCTGATAGATACTCCCTATCCATGACCCGTAGAACATGATCATCGCATAGAGCTTCATACTAGTCTTAGTTTATTTCTACTCCCGTGGTTATAATCGACTAAGGAAGTTTAGAATGAAATTCTTTATCACTTCCAGGTTCTACTACCAAGGTCCTCAACCTTGATAACTCAAGTGCCGAATATTCATTCATGGACATTTTATCAACCATATATGCACAGAAAATAAATGAATTATGAAACTAATGCCTCATATTTTTATTTCCAAAATAAAAGGTACATATATAATGAATTGGGGCTAGGGCTTACATTAACAGGGTCCGCAATGACGTTAAACTATGCTTTTACGTATCATTTCCCTCCATTATATTTTCAAATATCATTTCCCTCCATTATATTTTTAGGAAGGTGAAGAGGGATATTTCCCATTTACATGTATATATGCACTTATGTTCACCGACCTTTGTGTTTTAATGCCTAAAAGTACAGTTATGCATTCAAAGGAAGAGCACATGCGAGCAAGGAGACAAATAGAGAAGCATTCTAAACCTTATCTCTTTACTTTTAATATTTACTATTGCAAATTGAACTTGTCCCTCTTATCCATTGCCTTTGCTGAGGTTGATCCAAATTTACTTTGTCGAACATTGGGGACAATGTTGAAATAAGTGTGTGGGAGGGGTTTATTGAATGCTTGGGCTTAATTGCTTGAAAATAACCTTGTTTGTGTAATTTTTCTTGAAAATGCTCAAATTTGGTTCCAAAATTTTCCACATTTTTGCTTCAATCATGCCAATTCTCTTTAGAATGCATCAAACTTAAGAAGAATAAAATTTGGATTGAATTGGTCTGAAAAAATCTTGTAGTATTTAAGAGTGCTTTTAACGCTAATTGTTGATAACTTGAGCTTTAATTTGGCATTTTTAGGTGGAAAGGTTGAGAGTTCATGTATCAACAACTTTAGTTTATTTTTGGAGGTATAATAAAAAGTTTGCAAATATTTTGCTAAGATGATTATGCTTAATTCATTAAATTCTAAGAAATTGGAGTTGGCTTGGCTTGATTAATATGTTAAGTACTTCTATGTTGTGCTTAAATGATTAAGTTTCACTTTTGAGGGTGAACCTAAACGAGGACAAACGTATGGGCCCCCACCTCGAGGTGGAACAGGGTAGTACACCCGAGGATCCTAAATAATTGTTTTTACACAGGGACCCTTAATTATCTGTCTGTGTTTGTAGCATCCAAAAACAAACTTAAATCAATGACATGAAAATGTAATGAAAGGAAGTTTGAAAGGTAGCACAAATGTCATGAAATGAATGGAAAAGGCCAAGCCTGCTTTAAAACAAATAATAAATTTATTTTGTTCTTATCTTGGCAAATTGGGAGATAAACTTTGGAGATGCCAATAGACTAGGGAATTTCATATTTGAACTCTCGTGATTACCACTTCTTAATGCCAATGTTAGTTCATGTCATTGATGAATAACATGTTCTTCTTCTCTTGATCATTTTACTCGCACACTTATATGATATAAGAATTCTTTAGCCTTTGCTATTCGAATTGTATTCCTACCCCAGAATTGAGATTGGTTTGCTTGAGGACAAGCAAATAGTTAAGTGTGGGGGAGTTTGATGTGCTCTAAATTTACATGTGTAATCAAGCAAGAATGCATCATTTTTCTCCTTTAAATCATCATTTTGTGGTGAAATTCTTATGATGTTTATGATGTCTATAGGATGTTCTAAATTGGATAAAAATGAGGGGGAAATGGTGCAAAAGGGACGCAAAATGGAAAGGTCTGGGAAAAATTAAAGAAATCATGAAGAAAATTAAGGAAAAGTGGAGCAATGAGGTGTCACGGCCGTGGTGGCCAAGTGCCACAGCCGTGACATACAGACCACGATACCTTTTGGACAAAAAAATGTGTCACATTATGAGGTAAGAAGTGTCACGGCTGTGACACCATCACAGCCTCCCTCACGGCCGTGACACAAAAGTGAAACTTGCACACTTCGCGGACAGATTTGTGTCACGGGTGTCACGGCCGTGACACACACCCATTGAGCAGAGAGAAATGACGGAGAGGCACTGAATTTGTGGGGATAAAAGGCATACATTGGGGGCTTTTTTGGACACAAAGTTATTTGGATTTTACCACATGTCTAGGGATCTAAATACCCCCTCTCATTCACTCAAAAGGAACAACTTTTACCTTTACATGCTACATCTATTGTTTATTTTGGGAAGAACACACTTGTTCCTCTTGAAAAGAATGTTCAACTAGGGTTTGGAGGAAGGAAGAGGAGAACTTGAAGGCTTGAGAATTTCTTTACAAATCAATCTAGAGAAGCTTTCTCTAAACCTTATTCTCCTTATTTCCTCCTTATTCTTATTGTTGCCTACTATGATTTGTGTTGTATTTCATTGTCTTATTTATATGAACATGATCATGGTAGCCTAAACCCTTGTGTTAGGGTTGACAGATGTAGACTATTGACGGATATTTGTTATATTAATGAATGGGAATGATGAACTTCAAGTGATATATTGTGTTTATGTTGGGTTGGTTCAATGACTTGTTTTGTATGAATATTGTTATGCTTGATCATCATAATGATACTAGTGACAAATTTAGGTGAAGGATCGAAATATGAAGCTTAAATGAGGTTTACAATTATTGAAATTACCAAACTTAGGGTAGACATATTCTTTGTAGGTAAGGTGTTCGATGAAATTCCCGAATGAACCTAAGGAGTCTAGTTTAGTTAGGTGAGGCCAAAAGGACCCTCCTAATAAGTGTAGACATAGCTTAAATGAACTTGAACGAGGCTTTAAGCGACATTAGTGAGAGAACACTCAATCCATAAAAGAACCCATTCATAAGTATAAAAAGTAGAAGTCTTGGTTGAATCTCGAAAGCGCTAACATCTCTTCATATATTGTTTGCTTTCTTTGTCAATTTACATCGAGTGTTTACTTTATTACTTCATTGTCTTGTATTCAAAATATAAAAAAATTTCAACTATTGAACTTTTATTTTCTTGTCACGAATTGATCACATTAGCAAACCGTTCCCGTGGATTCGATACCCTAAGGATACCCCAATGGAAAACTACATTGATAACCGTGCACTTGTGGTTAGTCGATCAGCTTTCATAGCGGGTCCAATACATGTTCTCCAACATGTATCTATGTTGTAAGCGATATATCATGTCCATAATCAGTAAAACGTGATTATCCACTTAGTAACATACTAACCTTAATTCATTATCATTCCCATGATAATAATCGATTATGGACATTTAGAATAGCATTCCTTTTATCCTTATGGTTTTACTATCAAGTCACACACTTGATGGCATAAGAAAGAATAAACCATTCATGGAGTTTTATCTTCATAAAACATATAATATTTCATAGAAATAAAATGTCTCTTTATTAAATAAACCAAATGACAATGTATACATGATTGCACTAGGGCACAAAACTAACAGTTTTGGGGGAGCACCTATAAATGGACGTCCCTAGTCATAAGGTATTAAGAAGAAGAACAATTTTTTAGAGTGCCCAATATTTGCTAATTTATTTCTTGACTATCTCTATCATTATGTTGTTGAGTTCTTACTTGCCAACTGAGCTGTTGATTTGCCATTTACTTACTGAGTTGGTGTAGGAATATTATTTCCATCTGAGAATACTTTTGTAATCAAGCTTTGATGGTAAATCTTGAGGATAGAATAGGTTTTCTTTGTTTGGTTCCTTGAAAAATAAAGAAGTTTAGTTTTCTTGTTTTGACCAGTAAAAACAAGGTGTAGAAGGCTTTCTTTTGAGCCTGAAAAAACAAGAGGTTGTAAATGGTTTGCCTCCACCCGAAAGTGAGGAAGTTTAAATGGATTCAAACTCTCTAGTGAGCTAGAGGAGCGGACATAGGTCAAGGATGACCAAACCACTATAAATTATGGGCTTTGATCTTCTATCTCTCACTCTCTTTTTATTTTAGTTATGTGTAGTTGTATTTTAAATTTATATACTGTTTGGTTTTGTGAAACCTTCAAAAAGATTCCAAAAATGTTTTAACTTTAGCAAGAAATTCAATTCACCCCTCTTGGATTGCAATGTTGGAAATACAATAACAATCACCAACTATCATACGACACTCACCAAAGAGTTGCTTCCCACAAATAGAACAATAAGGCTTTTGGTTTGAATTGGTGGACTTTTGACCTCTGCTTGAATAAGACAAAGACCTGGACCATCTGCGTTTAGAACTTGAAAATCCACCCCTGCCATATCCACCTCTTGATGGATGAGATGGAGCTGAAAAATCTTTACACTTTCCAACTAGACCACTATATTCCCCAAGACTTGATATGAGCATTTTCTTCTCATTCTCCAGTTTCTCTGCCTTGATTGCCGCTCCTGTCAATCTTGAAAATGTTTCCAAATCATAAGGAGTCAGTTTACTACAGATTTTATAGGACAACCCTTCCTCAAATTTGTGGCACTTCTCTTGTTTAGTGGAAACTAGATTTACTGTGTGCGCTAATAACTGTGTAAATTTCAACCCATACTCAGTAACAGACATATCCTTCTGCTTCAGCTCAATAAAATTCCTTTGCTTTTCATTCCTGAATACTAGTGGAGTGTACTTTTCATAAAAATCCAAGAGAAAATCGTTCCATAGTAACACAGATGTTTGATCAAATTGTAAGCATCATCTGGAAGCAAAAACACTTTGTTATCAAACTTTCCATTGTATTAGATTGAACACCCTTTCATTACTTTCTAACCATGCTTCAGCTGTGGCAAGATCAGTAGTGCCATAAGATGGATTGACCCCGAGTTTCCTCAACTTCTTAGATCGATGCTCCCTTTGAACTGAAGTGGAGTTCCCAACCTGATCATTATCTTGATGCAATGCATATGCATTTCTATGTCTATCAGCTTGTGATGCATGAAATGTGTCAACAGGGTCTTGGTCAACCGATCTCTCTTTCTTACGAATTCCTCGTACCATGATTCTACATATGAAAATGTAATGCCAAATGTCATATAATTTATGCAATCCAAATGCTATGCACATATGACTACCTATTAAAGATCTAATCCCTACTTTGATACCAATAAATATAACACCCATATTCCTATGGCATGTATTCAGATAACTCAATAACACATAACCACGCTTGCATATATATCAATGAAATAAATCAAGTTCAAACTGTAGATATGATTATATTTAAGCTATCATATTAAACATCATACATTACATATCAAATAATACAAGATAAGTCTATCGGTCTAGATACAAAATGTGTTGAGCCATTAAGAAGTTATCAATATACACCTTATATGCACATGTGTGCTGGAGAGAAAGAATGATCGTGACATTCCGACCTATGTCGTGTATGTATATCTACAATTATAAAGAATAGCTCAAATCTAATTTCTGATACCTGAAAAAATATTGCACTTTATATGAGTCGCAATTCAATGAGGAACCCAACAAATAACAAGCAATATATATAATCAAGTACTATATATATACAAACAACTCAATACAACACAAGTAAAACATATAAGTTCGAGATATCATTTAGAATCCAATGATGTTCCATTTATTTGGTAATGGCCCAATATGTCAAGTATAACCCTGGATTTTCCCATATAACAGATCTCAAGGATCTTCCAATACCAATAGAATTGACCCAAAGGTCTGATCAAATAAATCAAATAAATCTCTAGCCAGCCCAATATCATAGAATGGAATCTAGAGGTGGCTCCTACGAGTTTTAGCTGCGTATAGCACTTAGTTCCATATACTGTCTCATATAACCAATATTCCCAATAGAAATGCATATACCTGAACACATTGGCCATACCATTTTCTTTACGTCATGTGAATTCAAATGCAACACATATACACATTATACCCTAATAGCATTTCCAATAATTCATATAATGTGTCCAGCATATAATCTCATTCACCAATATCACATAATCAGTTAATGAACAATATCACGTAACAATTATGTCACAAGTCTCTTATCAGTTAGTAACATCAACAATACATCAGAAAATATACGATATAGCCCAAATAGCAATAAGGGTTCACTCACAGTACAAATACACATTCCAATTTCCTAGATTGCCTCTGCAATATCTTGAATAACTTCTCACCTAATACACATAATCATATAATTTCCTTTCAATATAGAATACGTATATGCAGCTACATGGATGCAATGATCAATAATGCATGTTCTGATTTGGACACTTACAATATGCACTTATACATAGATGTAGAATGGTTCAAGACATTATCATCAGTTTTAAACCCTCTAATAGACGTACATTAATTAGTAGCAACTGATGTGGTACAAATCTAGCATATTTACGCATTCTAGCCAATTTGCATTATACTCTTCTGTCGATAACCAAATGAACTTATATCTTTCTAAATTTTAAACACATATACTAAACATATAAGGGACTATGTATACCAAAAATCAGACCCTACATCCATCAAATGAACTCTACGCATAGATTAGGCCCTTTTACGCCAATTTAACTACTGACTGGTATACACATACGTATCCCATGAAATTTTACACAACTATTCTAGACACATAAATAAACAACTTTCATGTTTTACACTTTGGCTATATCCATTTCCAAATGCCTCAAAACAGCAGCACAAGTACAGACTGAAATCTTAATGTTTACAGCCTCATCTATCAGTTCATATGTACTTATGCTCAAACCATGTTTCAATCAATATCAGACCTATAAATACATGTTATAATTCATAATAAACATATAGGAATGAAGAGAAACACCTACCACACTCCTAAAATACAGATGGTGCGAGAACCCAGAAATCAAAATGCCTAGCTAAAGTATTTTTCAGTTTCTTTCTCTACCTTTCCTCTCTTGTTTTCTTTCAATTCAAAGATCAAAAAGTGAAAACAATGAGACCTGGAAGCCTAAACTTCATTTTTCAAGTATGAGGAGAAATCTGGTTAGGTGGCACATTAGGTTCAGCCAAATTGCACCCATTTGACACATGCTCTTTTCATGTTGCTGACATCTAACACTTACTAATTCTTCAAGTTTTTATAATCATCCACTTAGATTATTTATACAACTATACTAATGTGTTTAAGAAACTACCTATTTACTCCTCTCTCTTAATAACTTCACTTTTGACCCCTAATGTCATGACTCGTTTCTGGACCATGACCGGCGTACAAGGCGAACCGTCTATGGGAGCCTGACCCACCTCGTACAAGCCTCGGAGAACATAGCTAAAACTAATTTTACTTTGAACAATACTAACCATTTTAAAAGTTATTAGCAAAAATAGAAATCCAAACATCTTTATGTTAGTTTTGTGCCCTAGCCCAATCATTTATATATTGTCATTTGGTTTATTTAATAAAGAGACGTTTTATTTCGATGAAATATTATTTGGTTTTTATGAAGATAAAACTCCATGTATAGTCTATTTTTTCCTTGTGCCATCAAGTGCGTGACTTGATAGTAAAACCATATGGATAACAGTAATACTATTCTAAATGTCCCTAATCGACCATTATCATGGGAATGATAACGAATTAAGATTAGTATGTTTCAAAGTAGATAATCACAGTTTACTGATTATGGATATGAGATATCAACTTCGAACATAGATACATGTTGGGAAACATGTATTGGACTTTCTAGCTATGAAACCCTTTCAAGGATTGTTGTAAAAAACAAGCTTTCATGCAGTGGTGATTTTTGAGTCCTCTGACTAAACTACTATCCACTCCTACATAAGCAATCATATGTTTTGACTTATTCAAACCTTATCTGTAACAGGGTAACAATATAGGTATGATTGGATATGTCATGAATCAAGTAGAAGAGTGATAATAAGAGTGACAGATTTGTTCCTCTTAAGAATAGTGATATCTCTTGGCCACCTGATGAGCAGGACTGATGGAATGCATGCATACTCAAATCAATTGATAAAGGAGTTTATCAATGTCATTCGTCATATCAACCTACTTGAGATCAAGAAATATGCTAAGCAATATAAGGTTGACATGTGACAATGTCTTATGCTTAGATGAGATATCGTATGACAAAAGGACTGAATATCAGACTGTGAAAGGTTAACTCGGATCACCGACATTCACTCAACTTTGGGTTTCCATAATGTATTTACTAGGTACCACTTATGGACTTTGGGCCCAAAGGTTTGGGACAAAGGCCCATTGCCAATTTCGAGTGGGCATATTGGGTCACACACAATAACATTCTGGATTGTTTACAAAGGTTCTCTATTTTGTGATTAAATTGTTAAGATGATTAATTTAATTAATCAATAATAATTCAGAATTTTATGATTTATGTGTCAAAAATATTTAATGCATAGTCCATTAATGTAGTGGGCTTTTAATAAAAATCACTAATTATTAAGGTTATGAGCAGTTAATTATGTGTGACATAATTAGGCCCATGTAAGTGGTTTATTATATGATAATGTATCATACATAAAAGCCCAATAACATTAATAAAACCCATGTGAATTTCAACTCAAATCACCCTAAATAGGGGAGAATAAATTCGGCACTAATCAACCTAAAATAGGAGGGAGAAATTCGACCCACTCTCCTATTTTTTAGGAACCTCTTTCCTTGTGTGACAAAGGATGAATTCAGATATGCACTTGCTAATTAGGAGTCCATGACTGTTTGGGAGTTGTTATTTAGGAAATAAAACCCCTAATTTGTATATAGCAAAATTAATTAGGAAGTGATTATTCTTGTGGGATAAGAATATGCAAACCTTAGTGTGACTAGTTAGGAATTCAACACACCCTCGTTGGCCAAAATCTTGGAGGGCAAGGAAGAGCTATTTCGGCTCCCTTGTGCTACCTATTTAGGTCTCCTCATATGCCTATAAATAGGATGAACACCTTGCCTCTCATTGATTCAGGGCAAAACTGAATTAGTGAGTGCCACTTTCAAAGAGAGAAAAATTATTTGTGATCTTTTAGAATAGATATTCTAAAAGAAGTGCTAGTACACTCCTCCAATCCAAGGAAGAAAGTTCGTTCGTGTGGATACCTCTAGACACGTTCATGCAAAGGCAACGTGAGACAAAAGGGTGCTTCAAGTTTATACTAAAAGCTACACCAACATTCCATCCGATCGAACATAAAAGAGCGTTGGATCTAAGGTAGACATCCTAACCCTAATTGTATATGTTGATATGTATGGATCCTTGGTGGAATTCTAGATGAAAAATTTTTATTATTTCCGCTGCGTTGAATGCTTATGAATATCATTAAGTGGTCTTGAATTCCAACACTTTAATACAAATTTTTCATAATAATAATATTATTATCAATCAAAAATCAAATTTAAATACCAATGCTTATGAATGTCATTAAGTGGTCTTGATTAGGTTTTGAACTTGTGGTTTTTATAATGTGATTATAAATGAGCTGAACCATAATGAGCTTATGAGATTCAGGTATTAATGAGATTAATACATATTGGAGTCTTAAAATTAGCATCTCGTTTCATGAGCAATGCAAATTATAAACCTCCTTCGTAACTGGCTTACGAAAACCGCTTAAACACACCCAACGCTTAATTAATATAGATTATTTTCATGATTTGATTATGATTGTGTTGAATGATGATTCCATATGCATGGTCCATGACATAGCCCAATTAACCCATGCGATTGGATTTAAGTTTTTTTAAGGGTTGGCCACATGTGCCTATTTCAAATACGACATACGTGTCATTTTTGGCGAATGTGCCTATTTCTTTTTTAGAATAGGCTAGTATAGAAATATATATAAATTGCTTGTAAAAGAAGATGGATGTCGTTCGTTGCGATGGAGATCGAAGACCACCCTAGGTTAACCCTGATCTTTCAAATTGGCTTGTGAAGATCAGCTTAGACTTGGGTTTGTCATGACACATTTACATTATGCTCTATATATACATGTGATGAGTATATGCCATGATGAATGTATGTTTTATCCCACAAACAAACCTGATCCCTACAAATAGCAAGTCGATAAAATGCCTTCCATAACCAATACCTGTCAAGGCTTTGTTCATCGACGTTGTAGTTTCTGGCTCCACAGGGTGCAGCCGGTTACCTTAGTGAGGCAATGGGTAGATAACGGTTATCTACACTTTGGTTATGGTTTGACTTAACATGGCTATCAAAATGGTTTTGGGCCTAGGGCATAAAGGGATTTAAATGTCGGGACATGAGATGTCAAAATCCCTAGAAATACAAGAGTTATATATGATATAATTAAAAAGGAGTTTCTACCTAAATAGCTAAGGTTAAGGACTAGCTCAACTGATTTAACTTTGAGTGAAGTATGGATGTTGTACCCATTACTTATTTTAACTTTAAAGAATGTTAAATTTAGTGGGAGTTTTTCAAAGACCTCTGATTAAAACTTTGCATTGTTCTTAAGCAAGAGAGGAAGAGTTATGTCCTTGATACAGAGTTTACTCATGTACCACCATCAAATGCCACAAGAGCATAAAAGGATGCTTATGAGAAGCATTTAAGTGACTTAACTGATGTCACATGTCTTATGCTTGCTACCATGGGTGCAGATTTGCAAAAATAATTCGAAACTATGGAAGCATTTGACATGATGAAACACCTCAAGGAAATGTTCCAAGAGCAAGCTCATCAAGAAAGGTTCTTGACAATGAAGACACTTAATGAGTGTAAGATGGCTCCTGGTACTTCAGTCAGTGCATATGTTCTCAAGATGAAGAGTCATCTTGATCAACTTGAGAGACTTGGTACTCCATTGGCAAAAGAGTTGGCCATAGATATGATCTTAGGGTCACTCCCAAGTAGTTATGACCAGTTCGTCATCAACTATAACATGCACAACATGGATAAGTCCATCCCAGAGTTACTTGGTATGCTGAAGAATGTGGAGAAGAGCACTCCCAAGACGAAGGATGTGCTCATGGTACGAAAGAGGAAAGGCAAGGCTAAGCCAAAGAGTATTGGCAAGGGTAAAGGGAAACCCAAGCCCAAGATGAACGCGCCAAAAGAGGGAGTTT
Source organism: Flueggea neowawraea (assembly GCA_948243855.1). NCBI lineage: Eukaryota > Viridiplantae > Streptophyta > Magnoliopsida > Malpighiales > Phyllanthaceae > Flueggea > Flueggea neowawraea. Next base: position 2,185 of record CAODLS010987541.1, on the reverse strand, counting down.
GTTTTCACTGTCATAAAGATCGACATTGGAAGACAAATTGCAAACTCTACTTGGAAGAGATAAAGAAGAAAAGAAGTGAGACTTCTACTTCAGGTATTCTTGTTATAGAAATTAATATGTCTACTAATTCCTCATAGGTACTTGATACTGGATGTGGAGCTCATGTTTGCATTAGCGTGCAGGGGTTGAGCAACAGTAAATCGTTGATGAAAGGCGAAGTGGACCTACGAGTAGGAAATGGAGCAAGAGTTGTTGCATTAGTTGTAGGAACTTATAGTTTGACTTTGCTTAGTGGACTTATTTTACAATTGTTGAATTGTTATTATGTTCCTACTATGAGTAAGAACATTATTTATGCTTCTTGTTTAGACAATGATGGATTTCATTTTATTATTAAGAATAATAATCTTTCCATCTATCATGGGGACATATTTTATGGTATTTCTGCCCTATCATTGGGTCTTTATGTTTTAAACTTGGAACTATGCAAGCACATATATGACATTAATAATAAAAGGTTAAAATCAAACGATTTAAACCAAACCTACTTCTCGCATTGTCTTTTGGGCCATGCAAGTGAGAAACACATCTCAAAGCTCCATAAAGATGGTTTACTTGACTCAAAGAGTCCTTTTACACACAAAGGTGAAAGGGCCAATGATCTATTAGGAATAATACATACTGATGTATGCATACCTTTTAGTAGAAGTGCTAGAGGACGTTATTTGTACTCCATTACCTTCACTGGTGATTTTAGTAGGTATGGATTTGTCTATCTTATGAGACACAAATCTGAATGCTTTGAAAACTTCAAGGAATTCAAAAGTGAAGTACAAAACCAACTTGGTAAGAATGTCAAAGCACTTCGATCTGATCGTGGTAGAGAATATTTAAGCCAATAGTTTGATGATCATCTTAAAGAGTGTGGGATTGTCTCACAACTTACTACTCCTGGAACACCCTAATGGAATGGTGTGTCTGAAAGGAAAAATCGAACTCTATTAGATATGGTTCGATCCATGATGAGTCAAACGGATCTTCCAATCTCGTTTTAGGGTTATGTCTTACAAACTGCTACATTCATACTTAAACGAATTCCATCTAAAGTGGTTGAAAAGATACCATATGAGATATGGAATGGAAAGAAGCCCATAATGTCTTTTCTTAAGATTTGGGGATGCGAAACTTTTGTGAAACGACAGGTTTCAAAAAAGGTAGCTTCTAAATCGGATAAATGCGTATTTGTGAGGTGTCCAAAGGAAACAAGATGATACTACTTCTATAACCGTTCTGAGAACAAAGTGTTTGTTGCTCAAATCAGAATCTTCTTAGAAGAGCAATTTATTTCCAAAGAAAATAGTGGGAGTAAAGTACTCCTAGAGGAAATAAGAGAACCACAAACAGCCATTGAAGATGGAACATAGATTCGAGATACCTCACAAGGTGTTGTGGAGTCTGAATCTGTAACACAAAGCCCAAGAAGGTATGGCAGGATTTGTCTCGAGCCTGAGAGATATGGATTTCTCATAACTGACGATAAGGGAATTGTTCTTGTAGACCATAACGAGCCTACAACCTACTAAGAGGCAATTGTAGATCCAAATTTCGCAAGATGGCTTGAAGCCATTGACTAAAAATTGCAATCTATGTATGACAACCAAGTTTGAAACTTGGTGGATCCACCAAATGGAGCGAAGGTAATTGATTGTAAATGGATTTACAAGATAAAAGCCGATGGGATCTTCAAAGCAAGACTTGTTGCAAATGGTTTCAAACAAACTCATTGTATTGACTATGGTGAAACCTTTTCACCAGTCATCATGTTCAAATCCATTAGAATTCTTTTTGCCATAGCAGCATATTATGACTTTGAGATATGGCAAATGGATGTCAAAATAGCTTTCCTAAATGGAAATCTCCTTGAGGATGATGTGTACATGACACAACCCGAGGGTTTTGTCGATCCTAAGAATTATAAAATTGTATACAAGCTTCAAAAATCCATTTATGGATTGAAGCAAGTATCTCGTAGTTGGAATCTTTATTTTGATGAAGCAGTCAAAGAGTTTGGATTCATCAAGAACGAAGATGAGCCTTGTGTATACAAGAAGGTTAGTGGGAGTGCAATAGTGTTCTTAGTGTTGTATGTTGATGACATCTTAATCATTGGAAAGAACATTCCAAC
>CAODLS010987517.1:0-17637 GCA_948243855.1 Flueggea neowawraea | reverse complement strand
AGGGATGAAGCAGTTTCAATTTATATGATTCAGGAAACTTGCTGTCAGTATAGTGACAGATATAGCATTTATATTCTATTTTTAATAACTTTGCCATTTTATTTGTATGAACTGTATTCAGAGTTAGTCTGATGGGTAATTAGGTGACTGTTCGATTGTGCAGACGGTAGCACTGTCGGAGGCTTGGGCATACAGATCATAGCTTTCGATGGCAGAGAAGCAGAATCATGTATCGATATTCAATTTATGGTAGCTAAATTTTACAAGTCTGGATCTTGTATGTGATTATGAGAGGTTCTAGGGTGTTTTTTAGTCCTTCCGGGACCTGGTCCAATGTAAAATCAGTGAAAATTTGGTACTCCTTTTTTCTAGTCATCGAAGTACCTTTTTTTCTTTTATCAAATGTTCTACGATTGGTGTTTTTATCTCTTGCCATTCAAAACAAAAGGAACTTGAATATATTTTGACATTAAAAGAAGTATAAAAAAACGTTTTTGTTGTAAAAAGAAAAAAAAAAGGTTTCAGTTGTAAAAAACGTGTTTGACATAAAATTAATTTTTAGGATTCGTTTGGTTCATAGTTTATGAGTGAAAATAAGAATGGAGAATGAGAATCGGAATCTAATTCACATTATTTATGTTTGTTTCATTAAAAATTCATTCACATTCTCACCCTGTTAAGAAATAAGATTACCCTTTAACCTTCTAATATGATTAACAAAGAATTCTTATTAATTAGATTATCATTACTTTATAATCAATTTAAAAAGTATATCATATCTGCTATTTTCTCTTTGAACACAATGTAAACGAAATTAATTTAGGTGGCAAAGTAAACCCATACAAGGGTAAAAGCAAACCATTTTTGAAAGCTTGTGTACTTAAATGACAGAACAGAAATACCAAAGTGAAGACAAGCTCGTGAAAGCTACATGTACCCAACCCAACATTCATTTCATTTTTTGTCATGTTATATGATTAACTTCTTGCACGAGGGATTGTGTGGAAGTTGACTTTTCATCGGTTGGATTCATATCTTGAACATCTTTTTTTGAAGAACATTGCATTATCAGCTGGCTGAAATTGCTTTGTATTGCTGTTATGCACGGAGTAGTCGTACGTTGTTCTTGTGCAACTAGCTACTTCTACGCTTTCGCTTCAAATCTGTCGCTACTACTCATATGTGTCCAACTTTAAAGTACAAGGTCTAAGGCATTTAATCGAAGCTGTTTGGTTTGGAAATTTTGACGTGTTTGATAAATATTGTATTTCAAAACTCATTAATGAATTTGTCATTGAGAAAATAGTTTCTAAATTATAATATTTTATATCTCTAAAATATTCCTAATAAAATTTTATAATACTAAAATTATTCTTATAATTAAAGATATATTTACTGATTAACAGAAAACGGTCTATTTAATTATATTATATTATGTTATTTTCTCAAATACAATAAATAATAATTAAAATATCATACCATACAACATTATATTTTACTGTTTATTAATAAATTATACCGTCAATCATCCAAACAAGGCCTTAAAATACAACAAAGTCTCAATTTATTCAAAGGTCTTTGTAGGAATGTTAATTCGTGTTATTGTGTCGTAATTGTATCATATCATTTATATATCACAAATCATTATACAAGACATAAATATTAAAAAAAATTAAATTCTTATCACTCGTGTCGTGTCGTATCGTCTCATAAAATTATATTATCATGTCAAAAATTGACATTCTTATCTGTTTGGGACTTAGCTGACATTAAAACCGCAAAAGACAGTTAAAAAAATAAAAATAAAATTCGTGCACTTGAACTCTTTGTTTAGATAACCAATTTGAATACTTTAGTGCCTCCCATCATTGGCGGAACCAGGTGTGGCAGGGTGAGCGGCGGCGCACCCTTGCGGGCACCCAGAGTCCGGTCGTAACCCCTGAGTTCTGATGCATGTAAGAGAGTCGCCCACTGTTGAGGAGAAGCAAAGGGCGACTCCCCCTTATTGAGGAAGAAGAGGACAAGCACAGACTGGGCTTAGCTAGCCTGGGATTCTGTTTTATTTAGAAAGAAAAAAAAAAAGCCACAAAACATTACAAAGTGAGAACAAAAGCCGATTTCAAACCCACACCCAACTCCCACCACTCCTCCCACCAACTACCGCCTGGTCCGCCTCTGTCCACCGACTCTGCCGTTGTTGCCACTGTCGGCCACAAACAGTAACTAAGTCACAAAACTGTTTCTTTTAGATTTATGTTACATATTCAAGTTTAGTTTGATGCATTTACTTATTTGATGTTTATGATTTAAATATTTGTATTTTTGTGACATGGAGTGTGTTTATAAACTATAAATGAGTAAATTAAGAACGTGTTTATCCACTTTAACCATTTAATTGAAATTTATGATTTGTACTTTGATATTGGTGGATAATATATTGTTAGAGCATCTTTAATGCAATTTTTTATTTTTTAATGTGATTTTTGTATAAATAAAGAGTATATTTAATTATAAAGAGTAAAAATAAAAATTGTCTCTAATGGTGTTCTTTAAAATTAAATATTTTTTTAGAAATAGAATAAAAATAATGGAAAAATAAATAAAAAATAAGAACAGTGGTAGAAATATTATAAAAACTTGAATCTCATTAATAACATAAAAGATAAAGAGTGATGGTTATCTAAATTTGAAGACTTAAAATCACTCTTTAATTTAAATTTAAAATATAAAGAGTATATTTAAACTTTATTTTTTTGTTGGTTCTTTAAAAATAAAAAAAAATTATACTTTAAAAAAAATAATTTATGATGAATTATGCATTGGATGAATATCATGAAATGTTGATATAGACCATATGGTGAATAAATTTGGTTGTTGTTGTTGGAATTAGTCGTTTATGGTTGGCTTTTTTATGTTTTTATGGTGAATTATTGGAGGTTGTGGAGAAGTATCTTATTAAGAGACCAAGGGTTCAATAGAATCGTTTAATGTTCTTGGTTCATTGGAAATTTCAAGATGCTAATGTTGGAAAGAAAAGTACCAAAGTGGAATTCAACCCAGAAGATGTTATTAGTGATCTCGGGTTACAAAAACCAATTAATAGATTTGATGTTTGGTTCAGAAATTGTTTTTGAAGGGAGTATGTATCTAGAGCTCCGTGTCAACCAGTTGGTCGTGACTATCCCAAGAAAAAAAATAGGAAGAGATAATAAGTGTTTTGGGTACAAAATTTTTATAATATTATTCATAAAATATATAATTTTTCACTAATTAAAAATATTTAATTATTAGTATAAAAATATATTTTATACAGTATATATATATATATAAAAATAAATAAAAAATAAAGTGATAATAAATTTTATATGAGAATTTAATAATAATTTAAATTATTAGAGTAAAAAAATTTAATAAAAAAATATTAATAGAAAATATGTAAAATATGTTAGATTCAAAATAAATTCAACTATTTTTAATGTCGGTAGTGGTTCAATTATTGTACTTTTTGTACTTGTAAAACAATCTTATCAATGGCACAATCGAGATGACTATCTCCTCCACTAAACATGAAAAATCTAAGCAAAGTGATGTTCTTGTCGTAGCGCCCTGTTAAAAGAGAATTTTCTTTTTTTTTCTTAAATTAGGGCAGAACATGGCCCCAGAAATGAGAAAGAAAATGAGTTTCTACATTTTTGTTTTACAATTAAAAGTTGTATGTACTAGTTTGCAAATAGAAAAGAATACTTTAATTCAAAATATAATTCCAAGTTGTGTTATTATACTTTCAAAATCAAAATTATTCTCAATTTACGAAAATGTTCTTTCGACAAAAGTTATTTATCAAAAAAGAAAACAGCGTAAAGTTTAATTTTTTCGTCTTCTTATTATAGTAGGAATATACAAGATTTGGTCCCCTTAATAAGTGTGGAATGTAATCCGGATAGTGTTGACTATTCCTTATCTAATTTAATAATTGGATGTAATTCAAGTGTATGAATCCATCTCTATACTATATAAAAGTATAGAACTAGAAAAAATAGAATTAATTATTTGGAGTGTCATAAATAAAAGTGATAATTACATGGTTCACCAACAAAATGTTGCAATATTTATTCTGTACGGTCCGCTTTTGTTTATTACAGTTACACTTTGCAATATTTTGTCTGTACACGCACCACTTTTTCAGATTCACTGACAATTATTTTTATTCTGTATGAACATACTATATTGTTTATATGTTGTTTGTACATTGTTTATATGTTATTTTTTGTTTATATATTATTTGAATGTCGTTATATATTGTTGATATCTTATTTATATGTTGTTATATGTTCAAAACAATATATAAATAAATATTTATTTTATATGTTGATTTGTTGTTGATACCTTATTTATATGTTATTTTCAACACATAAACAATATATAAACATCATATAAATAAGATATATATTTTTGATTTGTTGTTAATATGTTGTATATACGTTGTTTACATGTTGAAAACAATATGTAAATGAATCTGTAATTTATATGTTGTTGATTTATTGTTTATATGTTATTGATATCTTATATATATGTTGTTTTCAACATATAAACAATATATAAATAAAATATTATCAATATATAAATAATATTAAAGTTTTAAAACAAGAAATAACATTTAAACGAGTTTTAAACAAGTCCAAAAAATGAACAGATTTTAAAAAAAAATTAAACAAGTATTAAACAAGAGATAACATATAAACAAGTTTTAAACAAGAAAAACATATAAACAAGTTTTAAACAAGAAACAACATATAAGCAAGTTTTAAACAAGAAATAACATATAAACAATCTTCAAATAAGAAACAAAATATAAAATCCATATAAACAAGTTTTAAACAATATACAACATATAAATAACATATAAACAAGTTTTAAACTCTGAAAAATGAACAGATTTTAAACAAATTATAAATAAGTTTTAAAGCATTCCATAAAAATATAATTTATTGACCCTAAAAATGTAATTTATAAAATTTGGTGCCATAACGAGCATAATTTTCAATTTTCTGCCAAAATATTGAAATTGAGCCTAATGAATCCGTAATATGTTAATCGGGTGTTGTGAATCTGAAAATGACCCTAATTAAAATACTGAATTTTATAAATAGGACCACATATTTTTAAAATTTTAAAATAGAAGCACGCTCAATTTTTTCTGCAAATGCCACAATTTTAAAACTGAATCTCGAAAATGACATATTCAATCAAATAAAACCAAATTTCTCTCCATTTTTTTCAATTTTTTTTCTCTTATTGTTTCTCTCTCCTGGAATTGTTTCTCCTCCTCTCCTCTCTTGGCCTAACATCCGCCACCATCCTTACTCTCCACTGTAGCCTTCCTCTCGTCTTCCACTTTCTCTCTCCCATCTCTCTCATATTTATTTTTCTCTCTCTCATATTTCTCTCTCTCTCTCTCTCTCTTTATTTCTTCTTCTCATAACAATCGTTGTCGCCACCACTTACTATTTCTCCTCCCTTGTCTCTCATCTCACCATCGCAACGAGACCAGATCTGGAAATGATCTTCGAACATGAAATATTTGAAATGGCCTTCGTACTTCGACACTGCACAAAATTAGAGAGAGAGAGAGAGCTACGGGGGCAAGGAAACGAGAGCATCATGGCGTCGAATGGCCTCCACGTTCTATCAATTTGTCTCATTCCTCTCTTCTCTTTCTCTGATGCAATCTGAACTGGTTTGATGTAGCAGAAGGAGTGCTACCGGTTTCTAGGGTTTGAATATTGGGGATTGAAGTTTGGGTGGTGGCTAGAATTTGCCGATAGGGTTTGCCAAACCCTAGTCGCCTGTGTTTTTTTGTTTTTGTTTTTTTATATTAAGTCTCTTAGTTTTCATGTAATTTTTAATTAGTCATCAAGTTTGTAAAATAACACATGTGTACACCTATGAACACCTTTCAACACGTTTGTAGACTTAAATTTCATGTTGTGTACACTTTTGAATACATAAATTTTAGGTTATGTACACTTTTGTACACGTATGATTATGTACACAAAATTGTCAATCATTATATAAATTAAAATATAGAAATATCTCGTAAAGTGACGAAAAATTGTGTATACTTTTATAGATTAATAAATCAAATTAATTTAAAACTATCAACTGAAGATTCATTAAATCAAATTTTTTATTAAAAAATTGTGAAATCTCTTTTTGAACACTTGTGTACACATTCTGAAAAAAATCAGATATTTTTATATTTTTTTAAATTCGATCTTTCTCTAGAAGTCTTTTTTTTTTTGCGAAAAAGCAATTTCTCGCGAAAATAACATTTTTAAGATGTGCTTATTTTGGCTAGTATTTTTGATAGTTGAAAATATGAGATGGCATTTGCAAAATTGAGTATTTATTTTTTTTCTAATAAACGTATTATTTTCCCAAAAAAATAAAAAAGAAAAGATGAAACCTGCGAATGGGCTTTCAAAATTAATTACGATTTCAAAATCAAACCTTTCAATATCTATTCAGATGGTTTGTTTAAATATTTTGGGGTAACCGACACTCAAAATCCCAAAAACCCATAATGAAAGATTAAATTGTTTGTAATTTATCGATATTAGAATCAACTACAACATTCAAGGGCTGTGGATTCGATCCTTGGTAGAAGAAAAAAAAATTATCAAAAAGAGGGAAAAGAAAGTCTAAACCCAACAGATATTGGAATAATGATATATTTTTTTTGAAATTAAGTATCAAAATCTTTGTTATAAAAAAAATGTCGCTCTCTATGACCTCTCAACCGGAGAACCTCCCAAGATGATCATCTTTTTCGAATCCGCGTGCTCTTCACATCTGCTAGTCAGTCACGCACAAGTTGAAAGGTGGCTACAATGGATGCCTCCCAATGAAAATTTTGTAAAACTGAACACTGATGGAGCTGTTACAAGTCTTAACAGCATGGCTTATGCAGGTGGACTTGTACGAGACAATCAAGGACAATGGAAAGTGGGATTTGCCCTCAATATTGGCAGTTGTTCCGTTCTCATGGCTGAGCTATGAGGAGTCCTTAAAGGGTTACAATTGTGTTGGGAGAAGGGTTGGTGGAAAGTGATAGCTCCCTTGCTGTTCACTTGATCAACAATACTGATAGTTATAGGAACTCACAATAGCCTTTAATCTCAGCTATTAAGGAGCTAATTAGGAGGCCTTGGCTTGTCAAAATTATTCATGTATTCTGTGAATGTAACAATGCGGCGGATTGGCTCTCCAATCTTGCTAAGAGTATGCCCCTTGGTTATCAACTTATCATGTTTTGGAACAAGCCCCTGTAGACATTAGGCATGTGCTTGTTAGAGATGTTTTGGGGCTCCTCACCAGAGATTTTGTAATCTGTAATTGCAGCTTTTGCTGCATTTTTTTCAGTGATTAATAAGATTTTTGCCACTACTTTACTTCGAGACCTGTCTAAAAGGGTTGAGAGCAAATAGTATTACTCGTTCGTGAAGTTAATTTAACTAAGTTGACAGATAAGTAGATGACCTTTTTTAATAAAAAAATAAAAAAAGTGTCAAAATCTTTATTTGCTGGCATATTTGACATTATTATCAACAACATCATGAGCTATCACAATCAAAAGACTACTGCTCCTTTTTCTCACATTGCACACTAAGACTTAAATGTTCTTCTTCAAGTTGATCAAAAAGATAATATACGTAGTGATGGATTTCCTTTCGAGTAATCAATAATCAACCATAAGGAATTCTTGGTGACGAAAGTAGGTAGATAACCTTTTTCTTTCTTTTTTTTTTTAATTTTACAATACACAAAAAGATTAATGGTCAAGTAGACAAGTACAATATATGATCACACTAAAGTCAAAATTGTTATAATTCATGCTTGATTTCTTGGTCGAACCGTGCCTACTAAAACAAGGCATTGTAGAACACAAATAAAGTTTGATTTCATTCACTTTTGGGGAAAAAAGAAAGAAAAAACAATAGAACAATATGGAAGAAATCGAGCACTGATTCTACAAATACAAACTGAAACAATATTTTCATCACTATTACCGATTATATATATATAATCAAAGATTAGGAAAAAAAAACTATGAAAAAACTTCTAACCTAGCAATATTGAAGTTGTCTCCACTACTAAATTTTTTAAGCTGAGTTTGATTTTCTAATTAGATCTGCGAAAAAAACCCTAACGATCATGAGGTCGCTTCTGAACAAATACTAATGTCAGGACTCAAAAAGGGATCGTCGTCTGGGAACAGCATGTTAGTATTGATGGCAATGAAGATCATTAGTGTGAGAGAAACTAGAACTGAGAGTGAAGACAGAACCACCATGATCGAATGCGCAAGAAGACCTTTCACTTCCTCCGCATATTGCACTGAAGCAAGAGCTAAAACTGTCAGTGGAAATGAGTATGCCCACCATGCTATATTGAACTTCTTTGTGGATTTTCTGAACAGTAATGGTCTTGAAACTTCATAAAACAAAAAAATAAACCAGAAAATTAGTCATTACAATTATAAAAGAAATTATTAAGATAAAACAAATTAAATTATACTTAGTATGGCTAAGTTTTGTTCAACTTAATATTAAACATATAACCGTTGATTCAATAATTAGTATGGGTTTAATTTTTAAAAAACAAACCCTTATCATAATAATTGTATGTGATACTAAGATTTTTGATTTTTAATGGAAACCAATAAAATTATTTTTCCAATTTTTTTGAAGCATTCATATACTAATTTTGAAATGTTTGTCCATTTTTTAAAGAATTATTATATCTCCAATTGTATCATAAAGAATTTTCCAATCTTTTTTTAAAAAAAAAACTTTCTACTTTATGTGCACAAATTAACTTCCTGAGTGTTCATATGAAAGCCACCCAAAAAAATGGTGATTACAAGATCTGTATGGTCCCTACAACAATGAAAGTTTTGAAGAAAAAAAATCATAAACAACCATCTGCGTATACAAATCCAATTTAATTTTGGTTCTTTCAACTAATTAGTCAACAGAAACCCTAACACACTTACGTACCAGGGACAAAAAGAGGAAGAGCGAGAGGAAGAACAACATTTTTGCAGAGTTATCAAATCTGCCAGAGATGGAGCCCCAAGCCAAACTTGCAATACTTGGAGCAGCAATGAACAAGAAGAAAACTGGTCTTAACGTTGTTGGCAATGAATTCCCACCTGGGAATCTTTGATACAATGTTACAAACAACACTAGATAATTTGTCATCCCCAATGAGAACATACACACTGCTATCTCCTCCCACCCCATCTCCGCCGCCGCGTGTGTAGCCACCAAGTTCCCTACCACCGATAACTGACTTGCCGGATTCGCCACCGCCGATAATGACCTCTTCCCTTTGGTGAACCATTGGCCATAGATTTTAACATCAAGAACCAATATAGGAACCATGAAAACCCACCAAAGAACTAGGTATGACGTTGTTTTCGGAGCTATAAAGGGCGATGATTGAAGCAAAAGAAGCCAAGAAATCCATGGAGCAAAGAGGTAGTTAACTCCAACATGGTTGGAGAACTCACTCTTTACCATTTCAAAGTGAATTATACATCTAAGAACGTAAAGAAGAGACACTGAAGCTATTGCAAAGAGAGCTAGAGAACAAAGAAGAATGAAAGCTGTCGATGGAAGCATCCGAAACACGCGGCGAAGAGAGTGCGCATCATCTTCGGAGTCTCCCAAGATTTTCCACAGCAATGCTTGGCTACAAAGAGTGAGACTTATCCTAAAATAACCAGCATGACACCTAGCCAAGATTGACACTAGAGAATCCTTAACACTTGCAAAGGAATCTCCACAATGTGATTCTACTTCAATGGATGTTTCGATCTTGATTTCGATATGGGATTTGGAATTATTATGATCATCAACAAAACTAGCCTCCATTTTCGGTGCATTAAATTTTGCAAATGTCTTGCTTTCAGGGACACACATTGATGGGGTTTATATAGAGACTCAAAGTAGAGATATAGTGACATAAGAGGATTAATTAGAAGTTGAAAAGAATGTTGAAATGTTGCCTTTGTGGGACAAATAGCAGCGGCGGCTGACTTGGTTGTTGTTTTTGGACTTTGTTTTTGTCGTGAAATTGTGAGTTGGTTTGAAGTCTTTACAGCTAGACCCCATGCTTGCTTGTACCCCATATGTCCTTTTTTTTATTGAAAGGCGTGAGACTCAAAAAACGATGACCGCCGTCAGACATTCAGGGCGAGCACGTCATCATCCTGAGCTCAAATATATTGAAGAAAAAGAAAAGAATTCGAAGAAGTACTACAACCCAACAAAATGAAAGGGCAAAATAAATTACAAGCAAGTTGAGAGATCATTTAAGTAAAACGAAAATGATCTCTATTCTCTACCAAGCCCATCAAAATCAACTAATGAATGGCAAAAAGCCCGGGGAGGGGGGGGGGGGGGGCGCAGTGGACCACCAATGCTCCGTCCGATCTTGTAGAGCTCTCTTGGAAAGTTTGTCCACCACTGTATTTCCTTCTCTGAAGATATGAGAAACTCTGAAGTGCATATAGTTGCCTAAGACAGTGAGACCAGTCAGTTAAGAACTTCCAAGGAACTCAAAGACTACGTTCCTTCAATAAATTGACCACATACAAAGAGTCACTTTCAAGCCAAATCTGGTTCCAACCAAAAGAGGAAGCCTTGTTAATTGCATAAATGACAGCATATAACTCGGCCTCAAAAGCATAACAGTCAGACAAAGGAACTGCAAAACATGCTTTAACAAAACCTAGGCCAGTGCAAAAAAACCCACCTGCACCACCAGTACCAGGAGTACCCAATAATGCCCCATCAGTATTCACTTTAAGCCAGGATGGCAATGGAGGGTACCACCTAACTTGGACAATCTTAGGAGATTTAGCAGGAATTGTTGTGATGGCCAATCTCCGAAGAACAAGCAATTCCTGCTGATCATTTTTAATATTACCAACCCTGAATATGTTGCATTCTCTGGTGGCCTGAATAATGCTCCAGATGGTAGCAAAGACAGATATTATTTTTTCCTCAAAAGCCGCTTGATTCCGGGCATACCAGATGCCCCAAAAAGAAGCAATCACAGCTGACTGCAGCAGGGCTGTTAGCTGTAACCCGTATGGTGCTTCCATGGCCTTTAAAAGAATATCCACTGGTGTGGAAGTGGGGGTCAGCACCAGGTTTATTTGGAAGAGGTCCCCCACAGCTTTCCAAATGCATAAGGCATAAGAACAAGTAATGAAGATGTGTTTATTAGACTCATAAGCAATGCCACAAAGCCTACAAGCCGAAACGATGAACATACCTTGACGTCGTAGTGCATCATCCGTGGGAAGGCAATCATGAAAGAGCCCCCAACAAAGGGTGGATCATGAGGATGGTAGGAAGTGCTTCCAAACAAACTTACACCAAGGGAGGTCCGGACCAGAAGGGGTAAGGGATTTCAACACAGCTTTACATGAGGTCCTACCTAAAGAGTCCTTCATCCATACTAATTGATCATGAGTAAAAGCAAAGGGGCAAACTCTCTGGACTATAGAAGGCAACTGCGGAAAAGCAATAGACAGCTCCACAGGCAAGTTCCAGCCATTAGAGTAAAACTCAAAAATTGTATTATGAAGAGATTTGTGTCTCTCTGCAGAGATCTCAAGAACATCAACAAGCGGCTTACCCAGCCAATTATCATGCCAAAAATCCACCTCAGAATGAGCACCCAACAACCATTTGGAATTAGATAAAATAGAGGAAAACACGTGCTTAATAGAGCACCAAATGGACGAGGAAACAAAAGGCTTGGGATGGAGATGTTTCCTGAGAAGGCGCGATCGAAGAAAACTCATTACCTGAGTCCGGTCAGTGCATAGACTCCATGCTAGCTTACAAAGCAGTGCTTCATTGAAAGAAGATAGCCGATGCAACCCTAACCCGCCTTTCTTAGAAGGTTTTCAAACCTTTTCCCATGAAACTGTGACTGACTTCTTTTCAGAGATAGAGCCAGTCCAAGTGAAATTGTGAATGTCTCTCTCTAGTTGACGAAAAAGACTGAGTGGCCAGCGGTACACCATGAATGAGTGAATAAGAGAGCCATTTATGGTTGATTTAACAAGGCATAATCGGCCAGCAAAAGATAAAGACTTACCTTTCCAATTATGAAATTTTGAAAGGACCATGTTAGAGATTGGCTGCAAGAATCTTCTTCGAGGAGCACCCACAAACAAAGAAACACCTAGGTATTTGAATGGGAAAGAGCCTCTTTTCATGCCCAGTTCTAATAGGAAAAGGTCAGCTCTAGCATGAGAAACAGAGGGTCCAAAGAAAACCTCATATTTCTCCCAATTTCATGTTGTTCCGAGAGATGGCCATAATGGGAGAAAACTTTTTTAATAACTCGAATATTCGTTTTACATGCCTTACCAAATATGAGAATGTCATCGGCATAGAGCAGATGGGATGGACATCGAATATTAGCACCGGCGCACATGAGCTTAAAATCACCCGACTCCGAAGCTTTTAACAGCCACCTGCTAAGGAAGTCTTCTGCCAAAAAAAAAAATAAGAGTGGGGATAGTGGATCACCTTGCCTAACGCCTCTACTACAAGCAAAATAGCCCTTGGCCGAGCCATCCAAAATTATAGAGATTCGAGCAGATAATAAAGTAGAGTGAACCCATTGTATAAACTTATACACATAGTTACTGAGGACGATAGGCCGTAAATTCTCCATTGTACTAGCATTAGGGGCTTTAGGAATTAGAATCATGTTACTAGAGTTAAATCCCTGGGCAAAATCACCATGAGTAAAAAATTCTCTAACCGCAGCACAGACAAGGGAGCCAACGATATCCCATCAATGAATGAAAAAATTACCTGAGAAGCCATCTGGACGAGGGGCAATATGTGGGTCCATATCCTTTACAGTCATGTGAATTTTCAAATCCGTAGGAGGGCGGAGGATAATCTCATTTTCAACACTTGTGACAAGAGTGGGGATAATATCCTGCATAATAGAGAAGTCAGGAGATGATTGTTGTGGTGAGGCTGTAAAAAGTTCTGAATAGAAATGAATAAAATGTTGTTGGATACGTTGTTGATCATCTGTAAGAGTGCCATCAATCTCCAAACAACGAATGTCCAAAT
The DNA here is from genome assembly GCA_948243855.1 of Flueggea neowawraea. Classification (NCBI taxonomy): domain Eukaryota; kingdom Viridiplantae; phylum Streptophyta; class Magnoliopsida; order Malpighiales; family Phyllanthaceae; genus Flueggea; species Flueggea neowawraea. The sequence continues at coordinate 4,459 of CAODLS010987517.1, read as the reverse complement.
GAGCTCTTTTATTTGCAGTTGCTCTTTGGGCAAAAGAGCTATTTCGATCACAACATTTTAACCATTTAACATGGCTCTGGTCTATGAGCAAAAGCTCTTGTTGCTGGAGGCTAAGCTCCAAGGCTAGGTGAGCTTTGAGCTCTTAAAGGTGTAGCTCATCCGTGAAGCCCAGTTCTGAAATAAGAGATTGAGGACGCAATAAATCAGAAGTATCCTTTTTAATGGGAACATTCAAATCACCAAACACTTCAATATTCCATCGCTGCAAAGCCATGCGTAAGAACTTCAGCTTAATCATAAGTTGTTTCATTGGCGAGCCATAGACAGTGCAAGCAGACCAAGTGGAGGCCACAAAATCGTCGAACTGCGAATGAGTAAGCCACATGAAGAGGAACCTAAAAGGCCTTAGACCCAGAGCCGAGGTTATGTGGTAAGCTAAGAGCAACAGATGGTGGTCCGAGTGATGCCTAGTAACAGTCATACACGTGATACTTTGGAAGGAGCTGTAGCACAAAGCAAAACACAAGGCCCTGTCTAGACGTTGATCAAAACGAGACTTACCAAATCTGCCATTTGTCCAAGTGTAGAGACTACCAACTGCATCAATAGCGGAAAGGTCACAAGCATCAATACATGTACGAAACTCCCTACAAGAAAGATTATTAGGAAGAGACCCACGACGTTCATGAGCCCCCGTAATAGCATTGAAGTCCCCCAGAACAAACCAAGGAACTTGAGGGTGTAGAAGACATAATTGGGACCATAGCTCCCTGATCCCTGCAACAGCAGTAGCACCATAAACTACAGTCAAACAGTGGGAATGATTCTCAAAAGCAAAAGACATTGAGATTTGTTGACTGGAGCAAGAGATAACAGAGTAATCAGACAGTGATGAGGAAGCTAACAGCCATAAGGTGGGCAGCTCACCGCCATTGGTAGCAATTAAATTGAAGCCTAAAGTGTGTCAATGTCTGGTAGGAGTAGAATCCCATGCGACCATAGGCTCTGCAATAGCAAGAATAAGAGGACAATGATTCCTACATATATTGAATAGATAACGCAAAGTATCATCGTTCCCTATCCCTCTACAATTCTAGTAGAGAACTTTCATATATTAAGTCATTTGGGGGCGGACAACCCGCTTGGTGAGAGTGGGTTTGTAAGAGCTATGTGTCTCCACTATTCTACCACCTATCCTTCTGAATCTGCCAGCCGTAAGCCAATCATCATCCGAGAGAGCTGAAGGTGGGTGGTTTGAGGCAACTGAGTTTGCACCTGGTTGGACTGTATCAAATTTCTTGTTGGCAAATTGTTCAACTGCTTGGACTTCTTCGGCTTGGTTTGCCCAGGAGCATCCTTCTGTCATCACGTCTTTGCATTTTTCAGCCAAAGAGGGTAAATGAGAGTGTACACTATTCAGCATGACCGCTGGTTCTGCCTGAATGGGGGAAGCTTCCACCGCAGAGGTGGTATCGTCAGTAGTAGTAGTCTCCCGCGGAAGAGGTTCTAGATTTTGGGCGTGCTCCGTCGGAGAAGAGTCCACTTGCAAAGGACGTGTTTCATGGATGACAACATCCAGATTTTCATTCTGGGAAACCCCAACTCTCTGTTCAACATCCTTACTTAGGCGATCAAAAACCCGCTGGGCCGGGAATGTGGCAGCCGGGTTAGATTTTTGCCTCCAAATCTTCCTTTGTCTGGATCTCCCACGAGATTGTGATCGCGATGGGTTGGGCATTGGCTTAACCGGATGATCAGAAGGACGCTTGTTCTTGTTACAGTTGTATGATGCGTGGCCAATAGAAGAACATGTTACACAGAAAGCAGGCATATTTTCGTATACCAAATCAATCCAAAAAGTTTTCCCCTCCCTCTCTATCCGCAGGGTCTCGGGAAGCTTTGTGGACAAATCAACATCCACCAACAATCATGCATAATGTCCATAGTCACCTTCGAGAGTAGTCTTATCAATTCGTACCAAGTCTCGGATTCCTTTAGCAATCACATGCATAATTTATTTGTCCCAGTATTCCTATGGCAAAGAGAGGAGTCGGACCCATGTCTGGGTGGTGGATGATTTCTGAGCTGAAGGGTCAAAGTCGGGCACCCATGGCTGCAGACAAAACAAAACTGGCTTAAGAGAAACAACCCCCTACTCCAAACAGCCATTTTGACGTCACCTGAAGGCAGGAGAATGTGGAAATATCCCTTTCCGAGGGAGATCAGTCTCCAAGAAACCTGCAGCCCCCAAAGCTGATTAAGCTTATCTTTCAAGTCACTGACTTTCCATAGGGAGTCTCCCTTATTTAAGGTTAATCTCCCAATGAGTGAAGAGTTACATAATTGAAGCCAACGTTCATAAGCCATCTGTGAGATTCGGATAGACACATAGCCACCGATGTCTGAGACGGTTGGAGTCGGATGTGTTAGCTCTGGTGTCGGATATGTGTGAAACGCCGAGTAATCTGGGCAAAAGATTTCATGACAGGGAGGGAGGGTGGAGCAGGGGCGATGACATTCTGAGAAAATGTGGCAGGATCGACAATAAATTGGTCGTGGGAGAATCTCTCAGAAGTTCTTAGATAACAGTCCAATAAGGGGTCTAGTGGCCTAGGGCCAACCATGACCAGAGATGGAAGGTGAGGACACTCCGAGGGAGTGGAGCGGCACTAAAGAGAGGGCTAGAATATGCTTGAAAATCAAAGAGGAATTTTCACAAACACGTGGAGTGCAGCAACCCCATATGTCCTTAGCTCTTTATATTCTCAAGCTACATTACAAATTTAATTACAACGCTTTTTGTGCATGAATCGATTAAATGTACTTCTTTTGTTTGAAATGACATTTACGTAGTGTTTTGATGACAATGCGGCACTTGAGTTTACTGATTTTGCAATGCCTTTTGTCACAATTTCTTTTTCAATATGCATCTCATATGTGGAAGCTAGTGAACCGGATAAAATTGCTTACTCACTTGCACAAAAACAAGTTTTTTCAACTCTACTAGTGTGAAAAAAAATTAATATATACTAATGAATTTGTAACTCATTAGTGTTGGAGTTAATTTTAATATTAATAAATAGAGAGTTCGATTTTTTATAAAAAAAAAATATAACTATTTATAATTTAATAAAAAACTATCTTATTATAATAATATCACATATTCTTTTAACACACATATAACTTCCATCGATGGAACGAATAGCGCTTCCAACTACCAATAAATTATAAGTATATATTATGTATTTTAATTTTAAATATCATTCACATTGGCAGCACCGAAAAAGAAACCAAAAAAGGTAAAGAAAGAAAAAATGGATAGAGTTTGACGGTCCAAAAATTCTTTGAATTACTTTTTTACTTGTTCCTAATCAAAAGCGTGCATTTAAAACTGAAAAAACTTGGTTAGTTATTTATGGATGAGTGTTCATTGCACTATCGAAATTGAAATCGATCCTTATCCATCACATGAATTTTTACATGTTTAAAGAATGCAGCTATATTTGCATTATTCAACATATTTTGCCAAACCCATTTGCCCATTTTTGTTCAAAGTAGGTTTATTATTATTTCTAAGCATGATCTATCACATTTTTAATTTATACTTTATCATAATAGATAATGTTTAAAATTTTAATGTACTATCTTTACAATTATTAGTAATTTTATCACCATTATAATTATTTTATTAAATTTCTTTCTATTAAATACTAATATTGTGATAATGTGACAGTAAGTTTTTTCATGTGGAAAAACTAATAACAGAAACAAACCAGAAAAATGCTAATGGTAATAAATTCTCAAATTATTGTAAAAGTTGTGTATTAATCCACTATGTTTTAAATTTGTGATAAAAATATAAAAAAGTGTAAGAGTGTAAATAAATAATAAGCTATCATTTATGGAGCGTTCTACCAATACTATAAGTTTATAACATTTTTTTTATAAGTCATTCTATTTTATCTGACTAAAAATTGAATCTTCAATTTCTTAGCATTAGAGTTAACTCTAATATCAACAAATTATAAATGAATTAGTTAGGCCTATAACATTTAAAAAAGCATTCATTTCTTAGTAAAACTTTATCGCCTATATGGCCAAATTTCTCATCACTTATAAATAATAATAATCCTACGCAATTAGCTCAAGTCTGCAGCCTGCTTTAAAGAAACTTTAAAGAAGCTTAAACTCTATAAAATGAAGTATATCAAGACTTTTGATATGTTTTGATATGAACAGTAAACACTACTGGTAACTAAATTATGGTTAGAGATAAATTAAGTATATTATATGAAAAAAAAAAGATCATGACACTATTTCTAAAATTAAATACTGAATTATTTAATATGAAGAAAAAAAATAAACATGCCTTGCAAATAGCTCATGTAACATTTTAGCTTGTGAAGTAAAAGATAAATAATCAATGGAAATTAGTTAACCAAGGAATGCAATATCATCG
>CAODLS010987141.1:0-18417 GCA_948243855.1 Flueggea neowawraea | reverse complement strand
ATGCCTATAAATAGACTTGCACCCCTTGCCATTCATTCATCCCTTGGCCGAATTAGTGTGCCACAATTCAAAGAGAGAAAATAATTTTGTGAGCTTTAGAATAGTGATTCTAAAAAGGGTGCTAGTACACTGCAATCATTCCAAGGTAATTTCATTCGTGTGGATACCTGTAACCACGTTCGCGGAAAAGCAATGTGATTCCTCAAAGGTGATTCGGGTTCTTGGTGCAAAGAGCTACACCAACGTTTCATACAACCGATCGATCGAGCCTTGGTGAAAGGTAAATCTTTCAACCTTAATTATATATGTTGATATGCATGGGTCATTGGGGGAATTTAAGGCATTAAATTTTTGTTATATCCGCTGCCATGTATGTATATGAATGTCATATTTTAGCCGCGAATTCCAACAGGAGTGACCCTAAGATCGTATCTATGGCTAACTCCTCCATTAGTGGAGCACCAAGTCTCTCAAGTTGGTCAATGTAACCTTTAATCTTCAGGGCATGTGCATTTACTGAAGTGTCAGGAGCCATCTTACACTCATTCAATGCCTTGGTTGTCAAGAACCTTTCTTCACGAGCTTGCACTTGGAACATTTGCTTGAGATGCGTCATCATGTCAAATGCTTACATGGCTTCAAATTGTTTTTGCAAATCCGTAACCATGGTAGCAAGCATAAGCGTTGAGCCAATTACATGCTTATCATAAACATCATTTTGTGCTCCAAGGGCATTGGATGTCGGTACTTAAGGAATCGTTGTATCTAAGACGTAAATCTTCCTTTCTTGCTTAAGAACAATTATTAAGTTTTGAGACCAATCAAGGAAGTTGGTCCCATTCAATTTCTCCTTTTCAAGGATCGCAAAGTAAAGGTTGATATGTTGTTGTTTGTTGCCATTATATCTACATACAAAATATGCAAAGATTAATAAGAGGCATTTGAGTACTCCCACTAAAATTAACATCCATAAAGTTAATTAAGTTTTCAGTCAAAGTTAAGTTAGCTTAGCTTGTCCTTAATGTTACCTATTTAGGTAGAAAACTCCTTTCCAATTATATCATATATAACTCTTGTATTTTTAGGAATTTTGACATCTCATGTCCGAGCTTTTAAATCCCTTTCTATTCCCTCGCCTAAAACCATTTTCATAGACATGTTAAGTCAAACCATAACCAAAATGCAGATACAACCACTATCTACCCTCGCCTCACTAAGGTAATCAAGTGCACCCTACAGAGGTAGAAACTACATGGTAATCCGCAGCCTACACTTACAGATTTAGGCAAGTATACCCATCGTCTATAGTTAGTGGTTCAATGAGTACTGAGTGTCGTATCCCTCAGAGACTACGATTACTGGCTACTGACCCCAACTTTGTTATCTAACCTACATATTAACGAGCTCAAAATGAATATAATAAATAAATTCACCACAGAATGAAACACAGTGCAGTGAGGAAAAAAGAATCAATCAATGGGAACTAGCACCTAGACGCTGAATCCCCCTAGACCAAACCATGTAACAATTTCTTGTTACTCAACTAGTTTTCAAGAAAGTGGACCATGGAAATTCTTGTGATATTTTAACCTCTCCCTCGACTTAGCTAACTACTAAAACTGGGTTAATTAAGTGGAATCTCTCCCTGATTGAAGCCCCTATCGCTGCTTTATCATTCTATGAATTTCAATATTAGGTTTGGCCCTAATATGGAGCATTTATGTCGATCGATCTCTAGGCTTGCATGTAACTCCTTTAAGTTATGAATGATCTATTACACACAGAATCTCTTGATTACTAATGTGCAAATCAGTAGTCGAATTGAAAGGTGCACAACAATCAACTCAACAATAAAGCAATCAAACAATCATAACTTAATCATAATTTCATAAATAACTAATTGAATAACAATCAATACATCACAAGAATAGTCTAAGGTTCTTCACGTGTAGATGGATAACACATTTAGTCCATTCTTCTAGATAGAGAAATAACAAGATTAGAAGAAAACTTAAAGAGAGAAACTAAACTCATGCTGAATCCCCTAATTTCCCGCTTGATTATTCCAACCTTGAAGACAATTGAGATATCCTTGTGTTTCCAACGTTTTCTAGCCGTATCTTAGTGTGTTTTTTGTTCTAAGTGGTGAATCCCCCTTTCTCCCTTGCATTTATGGCCATTTTGTCTAAAAAAAATGCTCTTTGGAAAGACACGGTCTAAGGACAGGACCGTGTCCTTAGCTCTCCTGGTCGTGTCGTAATCAAACGTTGAATTTGGGTAGGACACGACTGTGTCTTGTGCCATGGGGGTTGTGTCTTGCTTCCTTAACTTCCAACGGATGACACAGCCAAAGACAAGGCCTTGTCTCCTTCTCATGGGCCGTGTCTTAATTTTTTTAATTGAAACATCCTGAATCGTGCGTCGAAGAGACAAAACTTGCATTACACGGTCGTGTCTTCCCAGAAGACGACAATGTCATGACCCAAAATGCCAAAAACATGTCATTCTTGCCCATGTTTGGTTTGTTATTACCCAAATTCATTAACGCACCATCCATCAACCTGATAAACACAATGCTTAATTTACATGTAAAATAATACAAAAATGAAGGATAAAATATGTATAAATGGGCATTTATCAAACTACCCCACATTTGAACATTTGCTTGTCCTCAAGCAAAGAAAGATGTAGGACAAGGGGAAAAACTTCCTAACCAAACTCTATCAACGATGGCATAGAACGTCACATTAAATTTCAACAACAGTAAGCTGAGTAGTGGAGAATCTAAGATATGCATACATTACTAGTCAATTCAAATCGGTGTCCCAAACCACACATGATTTAGAGCTTAAAACCAAGTTAGTCGATTTGACTCAATCACCCTCTCAAACTCATCAACTCAATTAATCACAAGACATTAAGCATTTCGAGCAATTTTGATCATGAACACACATTATTTGCACAATTTCAACATTTTGGCTTGTATTACTACAAACGCGATCAATAAATATGAAGATCGACTTTTGTGCTTTATTTGTGCACTTATTCCAGTTTCCACCATAAAGGATAGTCTGTTTGATGGGAAAACAAATCATATGTGATGAGTGTTCTCTGTTACTAAGAAAATCCTTTGTGGCAGTGCTTTACATATTCATGTCTAAGACAGTGGAGTAGGTGTCGAACCTCTTCTACTTGTCCTGGTTTAGGTTTAAGCAAGCTAAGAATAACTTTTTTTTAATTCCATCCATTTGTTCAATATCACTCAAATTCCTTTAAGTCATTTCATTCATTAAGCAACGAGTTACACGAATGACAAAGCCAAAGCAACCAATTTGATGCATATTTAGATCATACAATTCAAATGTCTCAGTAACAAATGCATATAAAAAATTATTAGCCACTCAATTCATTCATCTCAACAAATAGCATGCATCCCACAGCTACAATATCAAGAACTTGATTAAAAAATTATATCTCGTACCACACACTTAAACTGTGCATTGACCCAATGCACAAAATTGAAGCAAGCAAACACATCAATAAGAGAAAAAGGGGGAAAGAAAATGATGCATATAAGTGTTGGAACATCCCAATATGAAGTCCATCCATATAACATTGGGCCTTGCAAGAAGAAACAAATAAGGCATGTAACAACAAAATAGTTAAATGATAAAGGAATAAAAGAAAACATGCACCTACCGTCATGTCTAGAGTTCGATAACAAAATATAAGAAAACAATGCAGTCATTAAAAGCAGGGCTAGTCCCTTGTTATAGGTAAACTAATAACAAAATAGTGCATAAGGAACTTGGGTAATACTCCTACGTCAGTCCCAAGAATGTTGGTATCTCTCTGTGTGTGCTCGAAGTCCATCTACACTATACGAGTAGCTAACCCCATTTGCGTTGTGTGCACAGCTGACCCAGCATGTGTCCGTGAGAGAGTGGCATTAGATGTCCACAAATGGCATCGAATATCTACAAGGGATGACTCGGGACTTAGCTGTTTAGTGGCTAAAGTCCGATGTGACATTAGTAGCTCCTTATGTGAGACCAGAAGTTGCCTAAGGAGCCCCTCAATTCTGTTAAAGTGAGTTTGAGATGATGAAGGCTCTGCAGATGCTGCATGAGACTGAGGCATAATTGGAGGTGAAGGTGGCGATGGAGGGGCAGGCCTATTTGCTAACTCAAGATTGTGGGGTGGCACACACTCTACTGCAATGCTTAAATCACCAATTAACACATAACCAGTCATCCTAACTCTCCTATCTCTCTGTATCATATGCATAGCTGTGAGAGTCGAATAACATCCAAGACATCAACTCCATAGGTGGAAGCTCTGATAAGATACCCATGCCCTTGACTAAGTGTGTGATGTAGCAGTCGGGATATAAAGCTGCATCTTCCTCTGCCAAGCTTGAGATAAGATGACATTGACGACGGTGAACCCCAGATGAATTAGATACCACACACTTACACTATAGATATATAATAAATTATGCTCCCCAACCACTTCAGTACTCTCATTCCTAGCACAAAAAGTCTGAGTCTATAGTCGATGGACATACCTCAGGGCTAGTGTCCGCAGTGTGGAACCCTTAGCCATCCTCGGATCATACTCAACATAACCAATGATAACTATCGCGCCAATATACGCGTGAACTCAAATCCCTTGGGAGTCGCCATGGAAACATTATATACTTTAGACTCGCAATAAACTCCCCAGTGTATAAACCCATGAAGCATGAAAACTATATACAGCTCATCCTCCAAAGTCAGCTCCTCATATGAGTCAGCACAAATCTCAAAGAAGATCGACCATGCTCCAGTGGATTTCAAATGGCACACATCTTCATCCATCCCAATAGTCTGTAGCACATCCCAAGCAATAAAACAATAACTCTCAAAGGTTTTGTCATTAAGAGTATTATATCTCACCAAGTGCTCGACATCAGTAAAGTGAAGCATCGCCTGTGCTGCTGGCGGGGAAGGTGATGGATCTTGTATGGTAGGCTGACTAGAAGTACCTCTGTATCGAAGCTGTTTCCTAACAGGCTCCTTCTCCCTCCTCTTTCTATCCATGGCCTCAGTACGACGAGTCATCTTGTGAGAAGAATTCTTAGCTAAACGAAGTTAGAAAGTTATAAATGTCAGACAAAAATAACAAATGTTTTTTCTTATTTCTTTTTTTGTTTTGTATTAGACAAATAAAATAAAAATTAAAACATAACAGCAATTAATAAATAATAAAATGAAAAAAAAATGAACATTATAACATGCTAACTACTTAACTCGAATTCTTGAAACTTCAACCAAAATAGATATAATGCCACGATAATGATTAAAAGAGAGTGTGAAATGGTGACCATAAATATATAATATTTCAAGTGAATTTTTTAGAGACACTTCAAATATTTCAAACATAACTATATTCATCCAATGTTAAATTCGTGGATTACATCTCTTAGAATGTTAAAATTTAACATTGTCATAACCTCCATGCAAGCTTAAGTCAAAACAATGGCATTCAAATCAAGTATAATGACCTAGGCATCGACCCAAAGCTAGTCACACATTTCATCAAACATGTGGTGGGCGCCTTGTGTAGGACTTAACTCTCCTATTTCCCTCACACCCAATCACATCCAATTGAATACTAATTATCCCCAACAACATCTCAACATAAATAAAGCAACCACGCAACAAGATTCAACCATTACAACACTCAAATTCAACCTAAAATTGGTTACTTTCAAGGTAAAATCTTCCTAATTTCATCATTCCAACACAACAAACTTCAAAAAGTAACAAAAGCCATTGAATAGAAACCTCAAATAATTGTATTGTTACCTTAATCAAGCCACAATTCAACCAAATTTGAAAAGGAGGAGTGAGTGTGGTTAACCAAAATTTGACGTGAATGGAAGGTTTCTTTTAAGGACAGGACCAAACTAATGAGACACGGTTTGTACACAATCAGTCATGTCTGAAAACACGATTGAAATTTTAAGTTCATGTGAGACACAATCAAAAGTGCTAAGACACAATTCAGAGACATTCGACCAGGTTTCGAGTTTTATAGGCCGTGTTTTAGGACATGGTTGTGTACTTGTGTTACATGGATGTGACATGCACTGTTTCGACAAAGACCATACCTTTTTTGATCCTTTACATCCCCAACTGCCTTACGTCGTCCTTGGGCATCCTAGAGCGACACCGATTGCTTTAAAACATGACTTAACACTTGAAATAAGGTTCAACTCCTACAAATTACAAACAACCTACTCCAATACACGAAAATGCAGGTTAATCGTTAGTAGGAACTAATTGAAGAATAAGGCACTCAATAAAAACAATAAAAATGAAAACAAGAGTTAAAAAATAATAAGTGACAAATAAAAAAAATGTTCAAAACTTGGGTTACCTCCCAAGAAGCGCTTCTTTAACATCATAAGCTAGACGTTAGTGGGTGAGGCTCATCATGGGGGCTTGTACGCATTGTTCGAAGCATTCGCACCAACTCCACACCTTAGCACATTGCATTGATTCACCTCCTTGCTCTTTACGCACCATATGAAACGGCACATTGATGTGGATTTTGCTGGTGGTGGCGTTGACTCATGCTCCTTTTCTTTGTTTTACGCCTCTGAGTCTTGTGCCTCTTCTTCTTGGCTTTAGGCACCATTCCTTGAACCTTGGGTGTATCAATTGACTCTTTTTATCGATTACTTGCACCACAGTAGAAAAAAGAACATTTTTCACAGTCGAATGTGAGCCAAAATGGTGTTTAACCTTAGAGACTTTAATTGGAACACACTTATCCTTAGTTCTAAGGGTTATCACCCGATCATGCACATTCACAATGGACCTAAAAGTTGCTATAAATGGTCTTGGCAAGATGAAATGCATTTCCAAATTACACATCATGTTAACGATCATAAAATCAACAGGAAATGTCAACTCTCCTACCCTAACCGGCACATTCTATGTAACTCCTCTAAGATGCACAACAATTTTATCAGCTAATTGCACATGCACCTTAGTCGATGTTCGTCCTCCTAAGTCCAACTTTTCCAATAAGTGACATGACATCACATTAACATTATCACCTAAGTTAGCTAATGCATTATGACTATTCAAGCTACCAATAGTAAAAGGAATAAAGAAATTCCCTGGGTCCTTTAGCTCGTTGATGTCGACTGTTGCATGACCTCTTTAACCTTCTTTTCAGCCTCAACCAAGGATGGTGGTTATTTGGGTTGGATGGTGGGCCTCTCATGAACACAATATGCAACTTTCATTTGCTTCTTCCTAAACAGTTCTATAGATATGGAATTCGGGGCTTGTACTCTCGAAGCACTGTCTTTGGCTCAGCCTTAGGCTTCTTCATCTTGTGTTCATCTATCCCACAAACAAAATAGCATGTACTTGTTCATTTGGATTTGTCTCAATGTTGCTTGGTAAGGAGCCTGATTGCCTTTAAGATAACAACTTAGCTATCTACCCAATCTGATTCTCCAAGTTATGGAGAGATGCTTCTTGATTCTGAATTGAGGTCCTCTAATTCATCAAATTAGTCTCAACATGTGTGAAACTTTTTTCATTAGCTTCAATGTACTTTATCATCAACTCCTCAAAGTTTGGTTTAATTAACTACTGTGGCTTCTAAAACCCCGGTGGTTAACTCTATCTCTACTGACTTTAACCTCCCCATGAGAACTTTGAGTGATTCCTCCACCCTGGGTTATAAGTGCTGCTATAGGGGTTATTTTAAAGAGTGTTCCCATGACCCATATAGTTCACGTTTTCTATGCAATTTTGAGTCCTTTGACCCTCAGTCATCTCACTACAACCTACATGAGCTGTTTGTTATGCTACAAAAAATCCATCAATCTTCTTGCTTAGGGACTCAACCTGAATAGCCAAAGATATCACCACATCTACATCATACAACCTAGCTGATTTCAATGGTTTTGCTCGTGATGTCTGCCATTGGTAGTTATTTAGAGTCATCTCCGCTATCAACTCCTATGTAGCCTATAATGTTTTATTATTCAAAGTTCCTCCAGCTGCAACGTCGATCATCTGCCTTGTGCTTGGATTCAAACCATTATAGAATGTCTAAACTTTTTGCCAAACGGGTAGCCCGTGATGTGGACACTTCCTCAATAGCTCTTTGAATCTTTCCCACGTATCATACAATGACTCTGACTCAATTTGTGCATATGAGGATATATCATTCCGTAACTTGGCTGTCTTAGCAGGTGGAAAATATTTTAGTCAGAACTTCTCTGCCATCTGATTCCATGTGGTCATAGAACCCCTCGGTAAAGAATTTAGCCATTGTTTAGCACGACTTTTGAGTGGAAATGAAAACAGCCTCAATCTGATCGCATCATTTATGGTCCCATTAATCTTAAATGTATCAGAGATCTTCAGAAAGTTGTCAAAGTGAGCATTTGGGTCCTCATCCTGCAACCCATCAAACTGCACAAACTGTTGCACCAACTAAATTATGTTCGACTTTATCTCGATGTTGTTGGCTGCAATAGTTGGTCTCATAATGCTTGACTCAGTTCCAGTCAAGTATGGTCTATCATAGTCTAACATGGTCATGAGCTGAAACACTGGATTACCCTGTACAACATGCACTGTAGGCTAATTTTCTGTAGGTTGGTTATTATGTTCCATCGTTATCTCTCTTCCTCTATCTATTTCCTTGGCCCTCTTTCGGAGTCTATTTCTAAGTGTTTGTAATGTTGTTCATTTAATATGAGGGTCTATTTTAACTAACTCATATGGAGTTCCCTTAGTCATACACTGACAGTAACCTACAAACTAGCAGCACAAGCAAACCCGAGCATAATTTCAAAAAGATAGTTTGAAGGTAAATAAAAGTGGAAAACCAAAGAGAGCACAACAATTAAAATGAGATAAATTAAACAAAAAGAGAAAATTAAATGGATAAATTAACACAGATTCAACTTTTCTAATATCCTAGTGCCCAGCAACGGTGCCAAAAACTTGGTATTCTGCGGCCTACACCTATAGATTTAGGAAAGTATACCTATCATCTATAATTATTGGTTCGATGAGTACCGAGTGTCGCATCCCTCAGAGACTACGATTCTAAGCTACTGACCACAACTTTGTTATCTAACCTACAGATTAATGAACTTGAAATGAATAGAATAAATCAAATTCAACACAAAAGCAAACACAACGCAATGAGAAAACTATAATCAATCAATGGGAAGCAGCACTTAGACGCTAAATTCCCTTGAACCAAACAATGTGACAATGTCTTTTTACTCCACTAGTTATTCAAGAAATTGGACCATGTAAATTCCTAAGATATGTTAACCTCTCTCTCAAGTTAACTAATGCATAACAACTAAGTTGATTAACCAAAATCTCTTCCTGATTAAAGCCCCTATCACTATTTTATCGTTTTATGAATTCCACAATTAGGTTTGACCCTAATCCAGAGGGTTTATGCCAACCTATCTCTACGCTTGCATGCAACTCATTTTAGTTATGGATGATCTATTACACATATAATCTCTAAATTTCTAATGCGCAAATCAGTAGCCGAATTGAAAGGTTCACAACAACCAACTCAGCAATAAAGCAATCAAACAATCATAACAAAATCACAATTTTGTAAATAACTGGATGAATATCAATCAATCCATTACAATAATAGTCTAGGGTTCATCACATCTAGATGCACAATATGTTTAGTTCATTCTTCTAGACAGATAAACAATAAGATTAGAAAAAAAATACCTATAGAGAGAAGCAAAACTCATGTTGAATCCTCTAATATCCCACTTGATTTTTCCAACCTTGAAGAAAGTTCAGATCTCCTTGTGTTTCCCACATTTTCTAGCCCTGACTCATTGTGTTTTTTTTCTTCTGAGTGTTGGATCCCCCTTTCTCCCTTGAGTTTTTGGCCTTTTGTCTAAAAAAACACGCTCTAGAAAGACACAGTCTACGGACACGACCATGTCCTTAGCTCTCCCGACCAAGTCGTAATCAAATGTTGAATCTAGGTGGGACACAGTACAGGACGCGACAGTGTCTTGTGCCATGTGGGTCGTGTATTGCTTTCTTAACTTCCAGTGGTGACACGGCCGTGTCTCCTTCTCATAGGTTGTGGCTTGATTTTCGGACTTGAAACATCCTGAATCATGTTTCCAAGACACAAAAATTGCATTACACGGTCGTGTCTTTCCAAAAGACGACCGTGAGATGACCCGAAATGCCAGAAATGTGTCATTCTTACCCAGGTTTGGATCGTTCTTTCCCAAATTCATCAATGCACCATCCATCAACATAAAAAAACACAAAGTAATCACTCAAAGCACCAAAAAGAATGACAAACCCTCAATTTACATGTAAAATAATACATAAATGAAGACTGAAATATGTGTAAATGGATGTTTATTACTACATATGGACAAAAAAAGCATTGACAAGCATTCATTATGAAAGGCGTTTTTTACTTCCTATTTGTAAGGATTTGGTTTTGTTTGTTTGCGTGGGATACAAAATGAAACATACAATCATGGCATATATGAATCACATGTATATATATATATATATATATCATAATTAAATGTGACATGACAAAGCCCAAATCTAAGTTGATCTCACAAGCCAATATGAAGATCAAGGTCAACTTAGGGTGGTCTTCAATCTTCATTGCAAAGAACGCCCTCCATATTCCTTTACGTACATTGCATAAATATAAATCTATACTAAATTAATCTAAAAAAAAATTAGGTACACTCGCCAAAACCGAAGTACTTGAAATAGGCACATACACGAAAATATTACAATGAACAATAATAATCCAATCACATAGGTTTAATTAGGCCATATCATGCACCATGCATATTGAATCATCATTCAAATCAAACATAATCATATTATGAACACAAATAATCATCATTCAATTAATCAATTAACTATATTGATTAAACGCTTGATGTGTAAAGCGGTTTCGCGAGTCGGTTGAGAAGTGAGTTTTAATTCGCATTGCTCATAAAACAAGTTGCTAAATTTCAAACCCCAATATGTATTAATCTCATTAATACTTGAATCTCATAATCAAATTATGATTCATCCCATTCTTTATAATCACATTATAAAAACCTCATCTACAAAATCTATTCGGCTTTCTAAGTGAATCTTAACAACCTATGTAAATTCAACATCCATATATAATT
The DNA here is from genome assembly GCA_948243855.1 of Flueggea neowawraea. Lineage (NCBI taxonomy): Eukaryota > Viridiplantae > Streptophyta > Magnoliopsida > Malpighiales > Phyllanthaceae > Flueggea > Flueggea neowawraea. The sequence continues at coordinate 7,184 of CAODLS010987141.1, read as the reverse complement.
CGGCTTTCAATAAATAAACCCAGTTTTATCTTGGTAAATTAAATCCTAACATGCATAATTAATTCAACAATAATATCATAAAATTTGAAGCAAGGCTGAATATATACAACAACATAATTATATTGCATATGCAAGAAATCGTTTATGTTGATTGTGCAAGTGGCTCTGATACCACTGTTGGAATTCGTAACTAGTTTTATGACATTCACAAAAGCATAACGTAGTGGAAATAACAAAAAAAAACCTAAAATTTCACCAAGGATCCATGCACATCAACATATACGATTAGGGTTAGGGTTTTACCTTAAAACCAATGCTTGATTGTATGATTGAATGGAGTGTTGATGTCACTTTTAGTATTCAAAATACGAATCTTCTTTCCTCACGGTGCCTTTGCATGAATATGTCTAAAGGTATCTACACAATCGAACCTCTTTGAATTGGTGGAGTGTACTAGCACTTAGAATCTCTATTATAGTCTCACAAAACAATTTTCTCTCTTGTAGTGACACTCACAAATTCGGCCAAGTCTCAGAAAATATGACAAGAATGTGCTTCTATTTATAATCTCATGAAAACCCTAGTCTTTATTCTATTAGGACTTCTTTTTCCTTGTCCCACAAGTATAAGAACTCCTAACTAGTTATGAAGTGCATTATGTTTTATTTTCCTTGTCATAAAGAATAAATACTCCAAAAAATAGGAGGAGTGTGCCGAAATTCAAATGGGTTAATTAATGTTATTGGATTTTAATTATATGATACACTATCATTAGATAAATCACTCTCTTATTAATACACATGGGCCGAAATTATGTCACACATAATAATATACCCAAACATGCTTAACTGAACAATTGGTGATTTATATTAAACTCTCATCACATTAATGTATTATGTCTTTTATCATATTTAAGACATAAATCATAAAACCCTGAATTCTTATTAATTAATCAAATTAATTATTTTAATAATTCAATTACTATAAGAGAGAATATTTACAAGCCAATTCAATTCATTTTAGTGTGTGACCCAATAGTCCCACTCAAAATTGGCAATGAGCATTGTCTCAAAACTTGGGCCCATTGTCCATGAGGGGTATCTAATAATATATTATGACAACCCAAAATCATGTAGAGTTGGTGATTCGAGTTAACCTTTCATAGTTTGATATTTAGTCATTTTGTCTCACGATAGCTAGATTAAGCATAAGACATTGATACATGTCAACCTTATATTGCTTAATGTGTTTCTTGATCCCAAGTAGATTGATATAACAATTGACATTGATAATCCCTTTATCAATTCAATTGAGTATGCATACATTCGATCAATCCTACTCATCAAGTGGCCTAAAGATATCACTCTTCATATGAGAAACAAATTCGTCACTCTCACTATCACTCTTCTACAAGACTCATAACATATCCAATCATAGCCTTTATAGTTACCCTGTCATGGATAACGTTTGACTAAGTTAAAATATGTGATTCCTCATGTAGGAGTCGATAGTGAGTTTCCGTCAGATGACTCATATATCAATACTGCATGAAATCTATTTGTGACATCAATCCATGAAGTGCTTTCATAGCTGGCCAGTCCAATACATGTTCCCTAACATGTATCTATTTTCTAAGTGATATCTCATATCTATAATCAGTAAAACATAATTATCCATTTAGCAACATACTAACATTAGTTCATTATCATTCCCATAATAACAATCTATTAGAGACATTTAGAATAGTATCCCTTTTACCTTAGGGTTTTATTATCAAGTCATATGTGATGTCATAAGGAAGAATAAATTATCAAAGGAGGTTTTATCTTCATAAAACATATTATATAGTATTTCATAAATATGAAATGAAATGTCTCTTTATTAAATGATAGATCGAATGACAATGCATATATATACTGATTGGACTAGGGCACTAAAACTAATAATCTCCCACTTACACTAGTCTCAATCAGGAACAAACCTAATACCTAAAGACCTGATGTGTCTTTCATGTTTCAGTTCAGAAAGAACCTTTGTCAAAGGATCCACAAAATTTTCATTGGTGTCAACTCTGCATATCTTGACATCTCCTCTTTCAAGTATCTCTCGAATAAGGTTAAATCGCCTAAGTATGTGTTTAGTTCTTTGATGTGATTTGGGCTATTTGGCTTGAGTAATGGCTCCATTGTTATCACAATATAAGTATATTAGGTTTGGGATGCTTGGGATGACATCCAAACCAATGATGAACTTCTTGATCCAAATAGCTTCCTTTACAGCATCTGGCGCGACTATGTACTCAGAATGTGTAGTAGAATCAGCCACGATGTCTTGCTTGAAGCTTCTCCAACTGACTTCACCTCCATTCTGACAAAACACATAATCAGATTGTGATCTAAAATCATCATGGTCAGACTAAAATCCAGCATTAGTGTAACCATTTAGGACTATTTCTCCTTATTGTCCTCCATAGACCAAGAAAACATCCTTAGTTCTTCTCAAGTACTTAAGGATATTCTTAATTGCTGTTCAGTGACTTTCACCTGGATTGAACTAAAATCTACTAATCATGCTTAAAGCATAAGAAACATCAGGGTATGTACAAAGCATGGTATACATGATGGATCCAATAGCAAAAGCATATGGAATCCTACTCATATAATCTTTCTCATATGGTTTATTTTAAGTTTATTTATTAACGGATTTTAAAAGTTTTATTTAAGAATTAACTTTTTTTTTTGAATTAAGGATTATCTAAGTTAAAATTGAGGAATATTTTAAGTTTATTTTAGGTTTATTTTAATTTTATTTTAAGTTTTAAAATGGTTTTTAAAAGTATTATGTAATGTTGCTTTTTATTTTTTAAAGGTCTTAAAATATTTTTTATGTTTTTAATATGTAAATTTATTTTTAGTTTAGTTTTTATTTGGTTTTTAATTTTTTTTGCCTAGATATTACAAATAATAAAAAAGACAAGTTGATTAAAAAAGCTAATAGAATAATCTAAAACTAAAAATAAATCAAATAATTCATAAAATTAAAATATTGGAAAAAATAAGATGAAAATAAAGTAAAACAAACAAAAACAATTTAGATGTGAAAAAAAAAATTAGTTTAAATAAAAAAGTCAAAAAAGGACAAATGAAGAGAGCAAAAAAGAATAAAAATTATATCTTCAAAAACAAATTTTTTTTTTGCAAAATCCGTTTTCAAGTTGTTTTAATACTAAATAAAAATAAGACAAAAAAATCAAAATAAAAAAATTAAACATGAAAAAATAATCCTTGACATAAGTGAAAAAATTGGTAAAAAGGACTAATAAATAAAAAAGAAGAAAAAAAGGAGGACTTGAGTTAAAAAAGTGGGAAAATGTAAACTTTTCGTGCGCAGATGGAATGTTTGTGTAGAAAAAATGATTTCGGCAACGTCCATCTAGAAAATATAATTTTTCCATATTGAAAGGAGGACAGTTCTTACGGGGAAAAACAAAAACACGTATACACATGTTTTAAAAACTAATTGCAATAGTATACCACTGGGATTGTTTAAAACCTTCTGGGATTGTTTTTGTAAATTGCCCTTTTTTTGGCCAATTACAAAAACAAGTACAAAAAATAACACGTATACACATCTTTTAAAAATTAATTGCAATAGATAACATATTAAATATCAACTTTCATTTTTAAATGGCACTAGAATTCTATTTGCATATGTAATAAAAAATGTAAAGATGTGCATCTCCCATAATTAAGGAGAAAAAAAGGGAGATGTGCTAAAATGAGGAAAATAAATATTAAGTACATCCCTAAAAACTTGGAGAAGAAAAAAGCAACATTTAACCAATTAAATAATATTAAAAAAATCATAACGGCTCCACAAAAGTAGGAAAAAATCTTTTTTTTTTGTTTATTTTTCTGGATATTAATAATTGATTTTTTTTTGAATTTATTGTATTATTTCATCATTATTGATTTATAATTTAAAGGATATTTCGAGTGTGTTTTCATAGTATACCACTAATGATACTATAATGTTTTATTGATCAATTGTTATATATGTACAATTAATAATAATACTAGAAAATCAAATTATTAAGCCACTTATTTTTTTCAATAATGTGTCTCTCTTAATACCATATACATACTCATATTCGTTTAGTTAACAATATCCACTCAATATCATTTGAATATCTTTAAAAAAATACAAAAAATAATATATTTTGAAATTACACATAATTTCAGTTCCATATCTATATTAAAAAGACAACATAGATATCAAGTAAATATTACTCCAATAAACATTAATAGAAACTAAAAAACTTAGTCAAAATCGTTGAACTAAAAAACTCTATAATACTCCGTCAACTTACAATTAATTGGCAATAATAAAAAAAATCACAAAACCCTCAAGAAACTTTACATGATATTGGAAACTAAATAATACTCCAATAAACATTAGTAAAAGCTTAAAAACATTAGTAAAAACCTAAAAACACCGTCATAATCTCTAAACTAAAAAAACACAATGATACTCCAATATATGACCACTTAAAATATACTAGCGATAATACATAAATATTAATATAAAAAATATACTAAACTCAATCAATCCCTTCAATATCATCTAAATATACCACAAATATAACTTGTGAATTCAACTACACTAAAGCAGCCACAACCTCATTCAAAGCAACAAAAACCCACAAAAATTTATTGCCAAACCGACCCCTTCCTCTCCTTCCATTGCCTCCATGTCCTCCATTCGTCCTCTCGTTGCCTCTCCTTTCCTCTATCTCCTTCTCACTTTCTCCCATTGCAATCTCTCTCTTCCTTTTCCTTCACCATCTGCCACCCATCACACGAGATCTCTTCGCGAACAAAGTTCGGACGTGCGAGATCGTGACGGACACTAAAGCGAACGTGTGATATCAACACATCACGACTAAAAGGCGAGATCGGGACGAGCTAATGGTGGCGGATAAGAGATGAAACCAGATCTGCTCAAAACCTAAACACAACTAAACCTAAATCCCAATCTTCTAAAACCAGATGCTCCCATGTTAACAAATCAACTTTTCCTTTGAGTATGTCTGGCTTGAAAAGCGAATCTATAGCTGTTAATTTGAAATGAATTAGAAAGAGAAAAGGAGAGAAAAGAATTAGACAAAGAGATCGAGAAAGGAGGAAAGAGAGGAGAGAGAGGAGGAAAGAGTAAGGGATTTAAGTTGGTCGACTTAACCGGATAACAAGTTAAGAGATAATAAAGGGATTTGAGTTCCTTTGTGTTCTTTTTGTTTCTTTCCAAAAAAATAAGTTAAGAGATAATATAAGCAATTAAAAAAGATTGATAAGTCATGATTTTTTCTCTCCTAATATTAAGGGATAATACTAGTAGTTGAAGAAGAATGAAAAGTCATGATTTCTGTAATATCCCGTATTTTTCAATTATGATCCCTATAGTTTTCGAATTTGGCATGGAGGACTTTTGGGAATACTAGTGGATGGTGTATGATGTTCATGATCAAATCATGTTAGGTTGGATGTTGTTAAGTGTTAGAAATGATTCGGGACGAGTTCGGTAGCAAAAGAAGTCAAGAATGGAGAAACAAAGCATCTTACGTACGTAAGGCTAAGCCTAACGTGCGTAAGGCAGGCAGAACTCACGTACGTGAGAAAGAGGTGTCACGTACGTGAGATGAGCTTCCAGGATGATTCAAGTACGTGAGATTTGGGAGTGACGTACGTGAGGTCGGGTCTAGTGCGTCCAGAATTGATTTTGAGCCCCGATAACGTATGTAAGATGTCCAGACACGTACGTAAGGGTACCCTAACGTACATGAGACATAGAATGACGTACGTGAGGTGTGTTTCAGACTCCTTTAAAGCGTTCAACAAGCCCGACTCTATCATTTACTACTTTTCTCAATCACTCAAAACTCTCTCAACTCGTCTGGGACTTCAGATCTCGGTTCGTCCATCATCCATAACCATTTTAAGAGGTAAGATTACATCTTTTTCTTGGATTTAACATCTCTTTCATGCATTAATCCATAAAATCTGTTTTGACCCAAACGGGTTTAGGGTTCGAATTTTTGAATGATTTTGAGTTAATGGATGCTAAGGGTTGTTAGATTAGAGTTCAATGAGGTTAAATGAACACGTTTGGAGCCTTAAATCTACAGACTTGATGAGTTATTGTGTTGGCTAGGGTTATGTAATATCCTGTACTTTCCAATTATGATCCCTAAAGTTTTCGAATATGTTATGGAGGACTTTTAGGAATACCAATGGATGGTGAATGATGTAATCAGTTAGGTTGGATGTTGTTAAGTGTTAGAAATGATCTGGAATGAGTTTGGTAACAAGAGAAGTCAAGAAAGGAGAAACAAGCCAGCTAACGCACGCATATACAAGTATAACGCATGTTATGACAGCCTAACGTGCGTAAGATTCAGGCTAACGTACGTTAGGCACTGTTTTTGTAGAATACGTGTTTTCAATGATTGACGTACGTGTGCTGGGTTTCCATGATGATTCACATACGTGATATGAACAGTGACGTACGTGAGGTCGGGCTTGGTGTGTCCAGAATTGATTTTGAGCCCCGATAACGTACATGAGATGTCCATACACATACGCCAGGGTACCCTAACGTACGTGATACATAGATTGACGTACGTGAGGTGTGTTTCAGACGCCTTTAAAGCGTCGAACAAACTCGATTTCCTCATTTTCTACACTCTCAACTCACTCAAAACTCTCTCAAATCATCCGAGACTTCAGGGCTTGGTTTGTCCATCATCCATAACCATTTTAAGAGGTAAGATTACAACACTTTGTTGGATTTAACATCTCTTTCATGCATGAATCCATCAAATCCGTTTTGACCAAATGGGTCTAGGGTTCGGATTTTTGGATGATTCTGAGTTAATGGATGCTAAGGGTTGTTAGATTAGTGTTCATTGAGGTTAAAGGAACATGTTTCAAGCCTTGAATCTACATATTTGATGATTTATTGTGTTGACTAGGGTTATGTTCGGTTTTGATGATTTTTGGAGCGATTTGGAGTTTGTTTGATGGAATTGATGATTGATTAATGTTTATGAACATGTTTAGGAGCAATGTGGGTGATTGGAAATGTCGGGCAATGATCGAATCGAAAGTTCGATATTTTTGAGAATGAAA
>CAODLS010987096.1:0-10274 GCA_948243855.1 Flueggea neowawraea | reverse complement strand
TAAAAATCCAAATAAGAGGTCTTAAGGTACAACAATCTGGCTAGACCAAAAGATAAGCACGGACCTGTCTCTCTCTCCTTCTCCTCCAGTCCCACAAATGGCGACAACTTTATTACACGTCACCAATGCCTCAATCAAAAGCGGACCCTCTGGATAAGAACCCACCAAAACCTTTCCTTTCCTTTTCCCTCTATAAATACACGACACCTCTCTCTTTTTTGAACGCTCACTTTCTCTCTATTCCAATCATCAAGACAACCATAGTAACATTCAACACCAAATCCTTCTTTCTTTACGCTATTCAGATCCCGGTTGTTGCGTAAATATCTGTATATCGATCAATCTTTTGTTTGGTTTTTTGGGTTTCTTGATTTCTTTTTGGTGGATATGGCGAGTGGTGCTGCTGTTGGGATGATAGGAGGGAATGGGCTTGTTGGGTCTTCATCGTCTTCTTGGTTTCAGATCAAGAACAGGAAGAAGAAAAATAATATTGAAAGAGATAGAGTTAAGGTGGTGTGTGCTGGTTCTTCTGTTATGGATCCTTATAAGACTCTCAGGATCCAACCTGGTGCCTCTGAATCTGACGTTCGGAAAGCCTTCAGACAGCTCGCCTTACAGGTTGGTTCTGTTTTTTCTTTTCTTTTTCCCCCTTTCTTTCGTGATGTTTGGATTTTTTTTTATTAAATCACCCACTTTTTTAACATCTGATTTAATTCGAATTCGAGTCGGGCAGCTCTGTTGGAGAGCGGCTCTTTTGGTTAATTATAATTGGTGGGTTTTGCTGATTGGGTATGTTTTTGTCTGTTTTCAGTATCATCCAGATGTATGCAGAGGAAGCAATTGTGGTGTGCAGTTCAGCATGATCAATGAAGCCTATGATGTACGTATACATCTATTTCCCTGCATCAAAATTTGCCCAAATTGATTTTAACTTTAAGCATATGATTCTAATTATTGTTATTGCTGTTACATTGTTGCAATTAGAAGCATCCGGCCTGTTTAGTTTTGAGAATTTTTTATTATTGTATAGAAAATTAGAAAACAGACTTTGTTAAAAAACAGAAACAAAATAAAAAACAAAACAGAATAGAAAATCGAAACAAAACAAAAAATAAAAACCTATTTTCTAAACTAAATTCTTGATAAAAAAAAATGGAAGCATAGATTGGATTGTGAATAAGTAGATTGGATAATTTTTTTGATAGTTGTTGTACGTGAAATAGATTGGATAATTGAGTCTGGCAAAACTTTTTGATGCAGGAAGATATAAAAGAAGCGTATAATTGCAATATATTGACTTAATTATACGTCAAGCACAAATTCGTTGTACTGAAAGACATAAAAGGGGTATAATTGCAATACCTGAAGTGAATTTTATCTTGTAAAAAAAAAGCTCTGAGAAATTGTATTGTTTGGAAAAATAGCAAGTTTGATTGTAGAGGTGAATATAGGATAAAAAAACAAAAAGATTGAATAGCATTCAGATATAAAAACAGAGATTGAATAGTAGGATTGTGGACAATATGGTTATTCAATGTATCCGTCCAAAGCATCCTCCATCAACATGGACTCTTTAATAGGAGCAAATTATTTTTGATGCGACTAACCACCTACCAAATTATATGCTGAAATAATGTTACTCGAATACATATAATTATTTTCTCTGAATACGAGGTGTCTTTAAAAAAGATGCGTCAAATTCTCTATTATTTTAATACAATTTACTCTCATAATTAACCACAAATAAATACATCCTAAAAAATTGTAATATGAACATGGATTTTTGTGTTTTTATTTTGGTTTCATGTGAAAATTTCTTGGATGCCAAATTGGACCACTTCTTTGGTCGTATCATTGTATGGAAGTATCAGTTTACGTGGTCCACAAAGTAGTTCCCGTCGCTAATAGGAAACTGTATCTGAAGTTCCTGGAAGACTGTCTATATATTCAGGAACTTGTCTCCAATTTTGGCACGTTTTCCATTTTCCGGATCACCACACTTTTAACGAGTTATGTGGTGTGGGTGAAATGCAGATTGTGATGAGCAATCTAAGAGGAGGATCAGAAGAATCACCGAGTTACTTGGCGTATGGACCGTCGGATGAAGGAATCGACGAGCCGATGCGAGGAATGTACGATCCAGATTGGGACATGTGGGAAGAGTGGATGGGATGGGAAGGAGCTGGAATTCGTGATTACTCGTCTCACATTAATCCGTACATTTGAAGTTTGTAAATGGTTTTGATTGTTTGATGCAACAGCTAACAACCACAATTTGGCTGTTGCTTGTATATATTGTAAGACCTGGGAACAGTGTACATAATTTCCTATATTTTAATGGAGGAAATTTTCATTCTATATATCTTCTTCCTTACGCTGCACTAGATCTCATAGATTCAGAGTTGCGCTTTGCTTGCATTGCACTAAATCTCATAGATTTGGACAACACTTCAATTTAAGCTACTCTGATCTATTAATGGCAAAAAGAAAATATAATTTGAAGTTGGCTGAGATGTCGCCAATAATTTTACACGACACGTCAAATTGAATTGACGAAGGTGAGGATCTAATAAAAATTATGAAGCAGGAATAAATTTAGGGTTGGTAATTTTTAGCACGATAATATGATTTATAAGTAAAATATTATGACACGACACGAATAATACGAATTTATTTTTATAATATTTATATAATGTATAATAATTAGTGATATGTAAATGACATATAATAATTATAACACGTTTAATACAAATTATCACTTCCTGTAAAATTAAATGATACAACTAACAGACTTATAAGTATTTATTTATATTAGAGTCAAACTCATTCATATAAGACTCGTCTTCAATATTAAAATTGGATGAGTTCTAAAATTTGATAAATCCTTAACTTATTAGGTCATAATCGTCTCTAGTATTAAGGAATAGAGAATAGGATTCTTTGTAGCAACAAATGAAATGACACATCAATACATCATGCCCCCAAATTCGTTTTGGTTCTTAAGTCGTTCTTTAATATTATAGTATACCTAAAGTTCTTTTTCGCTAAAAACAAATAAATCATTTAGAGCAATTATAATGGTTGAGCCCGAGGGAACCTAGTATTGCGTTTTTTTTTTTATCTCATGAGGGCACCACTCATGTCTGATGACATGCTTATCCACATTGTGTCGTGTTGTTCTGTTTTTTCAACCTAAAATAAGGAAATTTCTACTGGAAATTTCTAGTTATCCTTGTTTTCCCTGTATAAATAATGTGGGATTCAACATATGTTTTTGTGCATTTGTATCGAGGAGAAAGAATACCAATAGTAACAGCTGGTTGAATGTTGTTTGTTTGTTTAGTGTCATGATTTTATGTTGATTAGAAATTGAGATTAATATTTACTTATAAATATATATTTTTTTAATACATCGATATGTTTTTTTAAAGATAAAAACGTAATATTTAAGTCTATAAGAAATAAGCCCATTGTCAACACACATAGTCTACAACAATTAGCATCCAATCCAAGAAATGTTGGTTAACATCATTAGGTAGCAAAGCAAATCCTCAAACTTTTTGGTTAGCTTCGATTTGGTTGATTAACTGATCTCAACGATGGTCTCAAGAAATGAAATCACCAGGTCCAATTCAGTTTGCAGTTTTAAGATTTTCAAAATCGAAGCTGAATTGAACCGACCATCTGAACGATACATTATACATACAAGTTATTGAACCATACCAGCCCCTAATACTAAATTAACTACTTTAGACTAGATTTTCCTCTCAGGGTAACTATTCCAATGGACTTAATAGACTGAATATATACATATTTCAGGGTAACTATTCCAAAGGACTTAATAGACTAAATAAGTAATAGCATATAATATTATAATACAAAAACATTTCATGCGGAAAACATGATAATTATTAATTGTTTCTCATGTGTTTTATTATTAATATTCATAAATAGTATTTTTTTATTTATATGCAAAAATATTTTGACAATTTTTTACCACATATCTAATGATTTTAATTTGATATATTGAATTATTTTTTTTCTTAAAAATTAAATCATAAGCAATAATTGAAAATAAAAAAACACATGTAATTAATAAATAGAAAAAGGGGATTACTATTACGTTCTTGAAGTATATCGAAATCTCTGATTATGCCATTGTATTTTCAAAATGCTCCTATATATTCATTTTAAAACATTTATAAAAAATATTTATTATTCAAACATATATAATAAAAACGGGTTTACCATATATCAAAACATAATAAGACATATATGAAATATATGTATAAATAAAATCAGTGTAAATATATCCAAAATATAGAAAACATGGCAATCCAGTAACCCTACAACATCTCGGTGTGAAGTTCTATCACTAAAATAAATGGAGCCCGATCAAAAGGCATCACTAACCAAAATATGCCTCACTGGTGTCCAAGATGTGGTGCAGTTGCTGAAGTCAAAAATTGTATACCTGAAAGATAAGAATCAAGATAGATAGAAAACGAAAAGGGTGTTAGAAACCAGCGAGGGACAACACTCCAGAACGCCTTATACATACCTCACAAAGACTGATTTGAAACGGTTCAAAAATACCACAAGCACCTATAAGGAAATATACATATATACACGCTACATACTTAGTAGTGTTGAAATCCCAATATGAAAATCCAAGAGGAGGGTGAATTAGATTTAAGCGAAAATTTAAAACCTTTTGAAAAACTGTTTCACAAATAAAAAGAATCAAAACAAAAAATAACTCCAATCCATGATCACAATTAATAAATTAAATAATAGTAAAACATGCACAAAAACATCGTAACTTTAATCATAATACCAAAAACAAAGTCATAATATCGGCGATATGGAACCAGAAACAATGAGGTTGTGTTATGTTCCACCAACCAAAATGAATATAAACGTGGTTTTCGCCACTAATAAAAAACAAATCACGTGTTAGGCCAGAACACATGGCTACCGACATCCCTGATAGCTGGGCCTTCTCAAAGCATTGGTATACCAAAGGCTATGTATCCTGTAGCATATGCGTCCCATATCAGATACAAAATCCATAATAATATAATATACAAAAACAGAGCATGCAAGCTAGAATAAAAAATAGATAGAGGATATATATGTTACATATATACCGAATTTCAAAAACAGAGTGTGGAACATTAATTCACTTAATCAGATTATTAATTTAGAAAATCCTTGGATTAGTCAAATTTCAGAATATATGTCAACACAACAAAAGCAGATACAGTTTCGAGACATAACCTATGTGTCTGAAGCTGTCATCCACTCACCTAGATATTCGAGCTCCAATGGTCAGGCACCACGGAAGGGCGACTGATCTCGCAGACAGGAACAAGAAGCTGAAACAAAGATATCAGAAACAAAGTATATCAAAAATATAGCAAAGTGTGGTACTAGTACTGTGGTAGTACCGAAATACGTGCACATGCATATGCAAATACAAATCCTCAAAATACACCCAAAATCTATTTTGGACTAAAGGTTAATATTATAATCCAAAATTACACATCGGTGTAAAATTATACTTTGGTCTCTGAACTTTTGAAAAATTACCAACTATCCCCCAAAATATTCCAAATTTAATAATGGGTCCCTAACACTCCAAAAATCATTCTTAAGCTCTCAGTTATTTAAATATTCAAATAAATTCTCAAATATAAATACCAAACTCCATGTTTGGTCCCTAAAGCAAAATATCATGTTTGGTCCTCAATGAAAAATTATTCAAATAGTCCAATTTTCGATTCAACCGTCAAAAATTGAATCTAAACACCCACATTAGTTAATCTCAACCTTATGAGCATGAATGTACAATTAATTCACCAAAAACAACTTAATTTTCTCAAAAATCAAGAAAAATCCGAACATAACCCTAGGCCAACCAAGAGCTCATCAAATCTCTTAATTGAAGGCTTGATATAGATGTTTCGAGACTTAATCTATCATAGTCTAACATCCCCTAACATCAATTTAATCAGAAACAGCCAAAATGAAGTCAAATCTCCAAAACCATCATCCACCAAACCCATTTCGTCCAAACACAAAAACCTCAGAAATCAAGGTTTAAATCACATGGATCCAACCTCAAACCACCATAATATAACCACCTTTAACTCTCATTTCAATAGAAAAGAGAAGATTTGAACATAGAAAGCAAATCCGCCTAAACCCTAAATGAATAAATGCAAAGCAAAAATAAAGAAAAGAAGAGATTAGAGGACGTTTCTTACCATTTTAGGGTCACAACCTGTTTATGACCCTAATTTTAAATTGGTCAAATGGGTCGATCCAAATCCGTTTAACCTCAACCCGGACATGACCCGTTTATTAAACGGGTTACACGACACGATCTGTTTATCGTTAACAGGTTACGTGTCAACCCGTTTAACACGAGAAGACCCGTTTAACATATTTAATCTGTTTAACACATTTAACCTATTTAACATGTTTAATCTATTTAATATGTTTAACCTATTTATAATACACAAACAAATACACAATTAACACTAAAAGAACTTCAACTAAAACAATAAATCTAGGTTTATAATATCCACCAACATAATAATATTTTAAATAAAGGTAAATCAAATACAATACAACTAAAATTACAAAATTCATTAAAAATTTATAATTCTCAACATAAAATATTAAGCAATCTTTTTTAATAAATTTCATTCTCCATAAACATAACTATCATTTTTAATAATTTTCATACATAAACACACAATATACAATATATATATATATAATAAATTAAATATTTCTAAAAGAAATTTATAGTTAGGGTTTGTAAGCGGGTTGTATAGTAAGCGGGTTAACCCGTTTAACCCCGTTATGTTAAACGAGTCATAAACGGGTTGAACCCGTTTAAGCTCATTTTTTGTGTCATAAACAGGTTCAACCCGTTTATGACCTGAACCTATTTATGGAAAACCCAAACTCGTTTAACTTTTTGTCAAGTCGTGTCATTTAAACGGGTCGTGTTAAAAATTACCAGCCCTATCAAGAAATCTTGTGGAACCAAAGGGAAGCAATGAGAAGTCATAGGAGATGGAGAGAAATAAATTTGGACCTATTTTGGTAGGTGAGAGTGAGTTATAATCGAAGGAGGGTCGGTCTGGAGCCTTTTATAGACCCACGACCTTTAAGCGTTGCATCTCACTCAAAATGGCCTAGAATAAGCACGTTTATGCGCTTAAAAACAATGTTGCGCATGTAATAGGAGTCTTACGTGTGTAGTAGGAGGATTAACGTGCGTAATAGCCTTCCCAGCTCACGGTACCAATCCCAAAAGTTGATCAGCGTGCGTAACACAACCATTACACACGTAACATATAATTTACATGCGTAACACGAGTTACGCACCTAAACGGTATAGAATTGAAATTTTCCACACACAAAACACCTTCTACATGCACAACAAGGATTCAACGCACGTAATACACCTCCAACTTGTCTAATACGCGTAAATTCCCATTTTTAAGGCATTCCCAACTTAGAATCATCAATTCCATCATTCCCGAGAACAACCAAACACCGAAACTTGGAAGAACAATGATCAAAACATCTCCGAACATCTCAAACACTACAGAATAAAATGGAATGCTATAAGAATCCCATCAGAACAAACGAGATATTACACTAACTCTATCCTCTCATCTCATCGACGCGATGGCGCGGAGACATAAAGGCGACAGAGATGCAAAGGCAGCGGTGTTTCTGGAGTGCAATGGCGACAACACAAAGATGACGACGGTGAATCAAAGCGTTGGATTTTGTTCTCAGATTCGATTTTTGTTCTTGTTCGTCGAATGGTTTTTTTCTCAGATTTGATTTTCTCAGATAGTGGAGTAGATATGATGCTTTTAGATTTGATTTTTGTTTGTCGAATAGTTTTTTTCTTCTGGTATTTTGTAATTTTCATTCTATGGTCTGATTTTGAAATGCTATTTATTGAATTTGTGTCAGTTGGGTTGTCAGTCTTGATTCTGGGTTTGAAAAGGACTGGGGTTTGAAAAGGATTATTGATTTTATGGTGGTGATGGTGACTGGTGTGGTGGATTTTGTTGATGGTGGTGGTGGTGACTAGGTATAGTTTGTTTGGGTTTGGAAGTGGTGGTTTGTTCAAGTTGGTGGTTGTGGTGGTGGTGTTGGTTGTGGGTTCTTTGGTCAAGAGATGGATGAGGGAGGAAATGGTCAAGAAGAAGAAGAAGAAGAAGCGAAGGCATTTTAGTTATCACAACCAAGTTGTCATGTGTCCCGTATGCCAACTCATCAAAATTGACGTGTTTCGTTAATTTACACTGACGACGTTAAATTACAAGAACACAATATGAGCCTTTTTAAAATACAGTGGTATAATAAGAAATTTCACTATACTTCAGAAACATAATAAGTAATTCTCCCGCAGAAAAGTAAAGCGGATGAAATAATAGGCCCATGTTTTCGAAAAGTGCAAGGAGGGAGCGTCAAATTGCAAAATAAACATCTTAGACGACATTATGATATCATAAAGCTTTGACACATTAATTTTTTTTATTGTAATGGAAGCTCAGGCTAGGTCTTATATTTTGTTTCTTTCATCATGACCTAGTCCCTAGGAGCCGCCTTGGTTCTCTTTTAAGAGAGGCGGCTCGTATAAATGCATGGACAACTTAACGGGTGACTAAGGTTGGGCACTAGGCTGGGTTCGGCTGGACTAGGGGTATTTTTAATGGCCTGTTCATACGGGCCAGATCAAGCCCATTTGATCGGGCTAGATGTTTGATCTAGGCTCACACATTCAAAAAGCCAGGCAGGATTGAGCAGATATATTGGCCAATTTTTTTTTAAAAAAATACAAATATTCTATATTTTTTATCAAAATATAATTTAACATATACTTTATTATATAAATTATAATTTAATAAATACTAAACAATTTTTAAATTTATAATTGACATCCTTTTTACTAATTTATAATACATAATACATCAAATAATATTAATATACTATATATTATATATAAAAAATTATATATATTATACATATTCGGGTCGGACCGGTCCACAAACTATTTCATAAGTTCTAACCCAGCTTTATTTTATTTAAAAAAATTGGGCCGGGCTAAGGGCCAAATACTAGTAGCCTAGCTCGTAAATTTATTTGGACTGGGCTCGGGCCGGCCTTGCCCAGCCCCAAGTGACAAGGTTCCAACCACTGGCGAGAGTGTGCGGCTGCAAGCCATACCGTGTTTTCTCCCCAATTCTTCACAATGGGCTCTTTTAGAAGAGCAACACTTTTTGTACTTAACATGTAATTTATAGGAGTTTCTGTAATTTGTAATAGTAAAAATTGATGATAATGTAAGTTTTTTTTGTCTTACATAAGAATATGTGATATATTAATTTTATCCCTTTTTTTCAAAAGTTATATAATTAAAATATAATAATAAATGAGGACAATAATTTTACAGGATAAAATATTTCAAAAAAGTTTTCATATATTATATATTAATAAGACTTATCAAACAAGTATTCTGTGTATTTTTTCAATTATATGCTCTTAAAATATTATATGTTTGTGTGTGCTAAACAATTTCAATATTTTTTGCTTCTTTTTTATTCTCACACCTAAGGTTGACAATAGGTATATGATTTATTGGGTTCCGTCCGTACCTGTATCTAGTCAATGTTGCCGGTAATAGCAGCTACAAAAATTGAACAAGGTCTTAATGTCAAACTAATTTGGGGGTGTTTAAAAAGGACTAACTTATAATAAACTACACTCAAGGACTCCACAAGTAGAGTTGTTCCCAGTTTGGGAACCGCCGATCCCAGTTTAGGAACCGGCAGTTACGGTTTGTAGAATGAAGGAACCAAAACCAAACCGTGGTTCCCACGGTTTGATCCTATTTCAGTTCCGATTTGGTTTCAGTTTTGACCGATTTTGACCGGTTCAACTGTCGGTTCGGTTCTGGTTTTGGTTTGGTTCTTTTTTTTTTTAAAAAAAATTGTTTTTAATCCACTATTTAATCCTGTCATTTTTTTTCGGTTTGTAAATTTTATTATATTCAATAATTAACTATAGTACCAATAATATATTATATTCCAAAATTTTTTTAATAATTTTTAAACAAATTAACTATTCTACTAGTAATTATATCACATAATTTTAAACAATATTAAATTTTATTAGATGTCCTCACTTGTGGTGGAGGAATACCATGGTTACAATACCAAATTTAATTATACAAT
>CAODLS010987079.1:0-11905 GCA_948243855.1 Flueggea neowawraea | reverse complement strand
ATAACTGGGGTGGGTGATGGAATTATGCAAGGGACAGAAGCTCTGGCACAAGGTGTTGCTTTTGGGGTTTCTGGAGTTGTGAGAAAGCCTATGGAGAGTGCCAGACAGAATGGCCTATTAGGACTTGCTCATGGGCTTGGGCGCGCTTTCTTAGGATTTATAGCACAGCCAGTTAGTGGGGCGTTAGATTTTTTTTCTCACTGACTGTTGATGGAATTGGTGCAAGCTGTTCCAAATGCCTAGAAGTTCTCAGTAACAGAACTGCATCTCAGAGGATCAGAAATCCTGGGGCTATTCATGTTGATTGTATCCTGCGAGAGTATTGTGAGAAAGAAGCTATTGGACAGGTAGCTTTTATAATATTTCCTTGGATCACACAGTTAATATTTCTTTTGGACGTCAAAATAGTGATCTTCTTCTGACAATCAAAGTAGTTAAGTAATTTGAACTTCTATGCTAAATTTTCTTTATGTTCTACTGGACTTACTGCATTGTACATTATTGTTTTGATTTGTCAGTATTGAGTGTGAAATCAATTTGACAAAATTACTTCTACTTGTCAGCAGATATTTCAAATCAATTTTGATTAGCATTTAATTGTTTTGCTCAGTAGTGTTGATCTTTTAAGGTCTAATAGAATAAAAGGGACAGATTAGTTATTTCAAAATCAATTTGCATTTCTTTAAAAATTGAACGAAGATGTTTGTTTGAAAAGTTGTCACTTTTGTGCACCATAATGTTGTAGCCAACATACCACAAAATACAAAAATTAGAAATCGCATGCTCAAAAATTCTCATTTTTTACAGAAAATCATATGTTTTGACTTACTATGTCCACCACCATAGGACCCTGATTACCTACATATTCATTCATTTGCGAAAGTTTGCACATAACTTCTGGTTATATTATTTGTTTTCTTAAATACTCAAATGATGGGTTATGGGCTGTCAGGATTCTAACTATTTGATTGGAAATGCTTTTTCCGATTAATCTAACGACTGTACCTGGAAATCCCAACTTATTTAGCTTAGCTAGAACAATGCCTTCTTTTGCTGATCTTCATTGTCAAATAAGCTGCATCTTTGTTATTACTCATACCATGACTCACCTGTGCGCTTTTGTTGATGTGACTGTATGTCCAGATGGTACTTTACCTTGCAGAAGCAAGTCGACATTTTGGATGCACTGAAATATTTAAGGAACCGTCAAAATTTGCATCATCTGATTACTTTGAAGAATATTTTATTGTGCCTTACAGCAGGATCGTTTTAGTGACCAACAAACGGGTCATGTTGTTGCAGGTTAGTCAAGAGGACTGTCCTTGTGTAATAAATTTAAGATTGTTGATTTTAGTATTTATTATTCTGGCCTAAAATACTTATTTTTCCTCTGCTTGCACCTAGTGTCCAAATCTAGAGAAGATGGATAAGAAACCTTCCAAAATCAGGTGGGATGTACCATGGGAAGAGCTTATGGATTTGGAGTTAGCAAAAAACTCTGGCTACAATCAGCCTTCTCACCTTCTTCTCCATCTCAAGAGCTTTCGTAGATCAGAAAATTTTGTTCGTTTCATAGAGTGCAACATTGGGGCAGAATCTGAAGGAAGTCAACCGCAAGCTGTTAGGATATGTTCAGTAGTGCATAGGATCTGGAAATCACACCAGTCTGACATGAAAAGCTTAATTCTAAAGGTTATTATTGTTCATGATTGTTGATTTTCTTTTAGAAGACTTATCCATGATTCTGATAGGATATTCTGTAATCAGGTTCCTTCAAGCCAGAGACGTTTATTTTGCTTGGACTGAAGCTAGTGGGCAAGAACCGCATCCTTCAAGTAAATCTATTATCAAGTCAAGAGAGTTCTCTTCATTGAGTTCTGCATCCGATGAAGGGAGATTTGTTAAGCACAGTATTAACTTTACAAAGATTTGGAGCAGTGAAAGAGAATCTAAAGGCCGATGCAAATTATGCAGGAAGCAGGTATTTCATATTCACCATTCTGTGTTCTTCTGGAAAAAGAAACGGAAATTGAGACCTAAATATGTTCATGTTTTCTGTTTTGCATTTTCACATTGGGATAATTTCCTTTTGTCAGGTTGCTGAAGATGATGAAATATTTAGCATTTGGAGACCCAGTTGCCCAGATGGGTAATTAATATCTTGCATGATATATAATGGTGCTGTAAATCATAATTAATATGAAAATTATAATTAGTAAGCGTAACAAATGGCATGCTGTTTTTTCGCTTATGTTTTATCTTAAACCATGGGATGTTGTTCTGCGATCCATTTTAGATCTTTAACATGTTTTAATCTAATTCCAGGTATATCTCCATGGGAGATATAGCTCATGTTGGCAGCCATGCTCCTAATGCTTCTGCTGTTTATCGTATAATTGACAGATTGTCCGTTCCTCCCCTGGGATATGACCTGGTAAGAACCTTGATTATATCTTTCCGTTGGTCACAAATCTTTTAGTTGATCCATGAAATTAGCAGCAAGTTCCATTTACCTTGTGTTCTCTTCAAAACATAACTGAATCTTTTCCAGCACTAGATGAAATAACTAAGGTGATTTTGAGATTTGTATGTGGAGAAGACTTTTGTAGACTTATCTTCCACAGTTTCGTTATGTATATTCTGGAGGATAAGTTATGCACAATAGAAACTTTTCACCTTCCAGCTCCTTGCTTATTCTTAATTGATTGTACATATTCTTAATTTTGATTTATGTTTCTTTAAATAAACCTTAAGTTGTGGAACTAATCATCTTTGTCTGTTTTTCTTTGAGCTCTGTGATTAAAAGTTTTCATAATAGTGCTAATTCCATTATTATGATTTGTCACATTCTTTGTCGAATGGTGGAAAATTTCAATGCCTAAAGTTGCAACTCATTTACTTCTGTTCAATGTTCATACATCACAAAATGCATTATTAACTTCAAGGAGATGCGCAGGTTTGGAGGAATTGTCCCGACGACTACAAACATCCTGTATCAATATGGCATCCACGTGCTCCGGACGGGATTTGTGTCTCCCGGATGTGTTGCAGTAGAAAGTTTCGAGGAGCCAGAACCCAATTTGGTGTACTGTGTGGCAGAATCGCTAGTTGAGCAAACGGAATTCGAAGAACAAAAGGTTTGGTCTGCGCCGGACTCCTACCCATGGGCATGCCATATATATCAAGTCAGGAGTGATGCTCTTCACTTTGTGGCGCTACGGCCAAAGAAGGAAGATTCGGACTGGACGCCGATGAGGGTCCTCGACGACCTGCAGCCTCGTTTGCAATCACTAGAACATCAGTAAATTTCTCTCTGTTGGCTTCCGTTTTGTTGTATCTTTCAGTGATTTCCAAGTACATAAACTTTTTTATTCTTTTGTTCTTTTGGTCACAAAATATAGTGGAGGAGAGGTTTTGGCCCTTTCTTCTTCTCCCTGGAGTTTGGTCGTCTTGTGAAAAAACTGAGATTTACACACAGGAATTTGTCAATAGTGTAATTGTATAGGACTGATACAATGAAAATGTGAACAATTTGATGCATTTGAGTTGAAACGATGAAAAAATATGATGCCTATACTACTCTGATACAATAAAAAATTTCAATCTTCTGTTCATTTATTTATCTCTCTCTCTTCGGTTTTTCCAATTTTCTTGTGTATGTTACATTTATTTGTTTTAAGGTGTGTATTATGGTAATTCTCTGTTCTTAGTCTTCATTTTTTTTCCCGGAAGAAAGGCAAATCATATTAAGCAGATGAATCTACAGACAAGACAACTGATGTAGTGGTGGAGGTAAACATACCCACTCTCTTGGACCTGACACAGAAGTTGCCTCTCGAGCCAAGAAGTGAGTGGCAACATTCGCAGATCTCGGGATAGCAATGCCTTACAATCATCGATCAACAGACCAGATAAAGGCAACATTGGGCCCCCTTTACGCAACGCATTGATCAAAATCTGGGCATCAGATTCTACAACAGCGTTGCACACATTATTCCTTGCCATCCATTGTAAACTTGTGCGTAACGCCAAAGCTTCAGCTATAAGTGCATCGGACTCGTGTTGATAACTTTGAGAGACCAGCAACCATATTTCCATCTGCATTTCTTGCTAGAAATCTCATTCCTGCACTTGGATCTTCATGACCAACACAGCATCCACATTAAATTGTAGCGTTCCCACCTATGGTTTGGACCATTGCCGATTTTGATTAGCCACACAAGCTGCAGACTCCCGTTGATTTTCGCAATTGTTGTCTTGGATCCGAGCTTTCAACCATTGCTGTAGTACACTGAATGTGACACCACCTTGGCCGGCTGCCAAGATTTTTATTTCCAAACAAATTGATTCCTATAGTTCCATATACAGTAATATAAAACAAGGGCCTTCTCACAATAAGACTTATCCATACTTTCCATCATTGTGCTTGATGTACCCCTGATCCAAGTGAAATTTGATGCGACTCAGGTGGCATGACAATTTTGTATGAACCGTTAGATGTGATAACTTAATTTTGTCCATATTAGAAATAAGTTATAATATACTTGCACATATTAGAAATATTTCAACTCAAATAAAAGTCAGAATTTATGCTCTCTTTAAACAAACCCTAGTAGCCGCGCTCCCTCCAATTAACATGTCAATCCGTCGTCATTCTCTAGACGCACACTCTTTTGACGTTTTTGTTACTGCACGTCGCTTATTTCACCAAGGCCGGTTCGTCTCTTTGTTTGGTTTTTCTTTGTGGGTTTCTTTAGATTTGAAATTTTTGGATTGTGTTTTTGTCTTTTTGGGTTTTAATTCATCGAAATGGTATGTTTTAATGGTGTAAGATGTGATTAGATTTTGTAAATTTGAAAGCTTTGTTTAATGGAGATGAATCCCAATTCTGAAATTGTCATATTTGTATGAAATCTGCTTGATTTTCACAGAAAGGTTCAAAGAGATGGAGAAAGATCTGTGAATGGTAAGCAATCCTCTATTCTTATTAGATCTTATTAAGAGGACAACAAAAAGTTAATTATTTGTTTTGAAAATTTCAATTGCTAAGCCTTCGGATGAATGGCATAGGGACTAAAATTTGAATTATAAATAGAGTTAATTATGCTACATGTCTCAAATGAAATTCAGATTTTGATAAATATCATCATTAATTTGATAATTAGTAAAATAACACATTTTTAACTTTAGCCTAGTTATATGCCATTTTTTAAAATATGGTTCCCATATCCAATCAAATAAAAGTTCATTTTTTCATCTCATTTTATCAATTTTTCTCTCTCATCTGTTTCTCTCTCCTCTTTCCTCTCTCATATCTCGTTTATCTCCTCCCTCTCGTTTGCTGCTATTTACAAACCCTAGCCACCCACCCCAAACCCTAGCCATCCTATGCCTTCTTTCCGTCGTCGTTCACCCTTCCTCTCTTGGCTTCCATCTCAGATCTCTTTTCCTCTCCTGCGGTCTTTCCCCTAGCTTCCATCCCACCTTTCTTTCTCTCTCCTCAGGTCACTCACCTTCTCTCCTTCTACTCAGCCCATAGCTTCTCTCTCTTCGAGTCACTCCTCTATCCACCTTTCCACTCTCTTTCATCTGATCTATCTTCGTCCCTTCTCTCCTCCGCCTCGTTCTTTCTCTTCGTTGATCTCCATCCCGATCGTTCTTTTTCTTCTCACACCTTATTCTCCTCTTTGTCGTCATGGCTCACGTTGTTCTCATCTTCGTCGTCGTGGATCTGTCTTTGTCGATCTGGAATTATGGCGGCGGAGGAGTGGTGGTGATGAATTGGGGTTGACGGCGAGGGTTGGAAAAACCCTAACTGCTGCTGCTTGTTCCAATTTTTACGAATTTACATAAAGTGCCATAAAGTTTAAAAGATTTTTGGAAAAGTTTTTTTATTATTGTTTATGTGAAAAAAAAAACATTTTTAAGCACAATTTTTGCAGTTTGATCTTGTTGAGTTTGATTGATTTTGTGCAGGGATAATTACATTTGGAGACTTTCATAGATATTTGAAAACCTTTGTAGACATTTGGAGACCAAATGAATTATCATTAAATAAATTAAAATTCGTAAAAATATATACAAATAATTGAGCTTAATTAAAAAACACATTACAGAAAAAAATTATTGATTCAATTTAAAAAAAAATGTGAAAATTGGACACTCTTGAAGACTTTTGAAGACTTCTGAATTAAATCAAATTTCTTATAAAAAATTGAAAATTCCTTTTTAAAGACCTTTGGAAACCCCTTTTAGAGATGTTTGGAGACTTCTAGAAGCGTTCTAGGAAATTGTATAATTTTTTTACTAAAATTCATTTTTCAGCGAAAAAATCAATTTTTCTCGAATGTGGCATTTTTCAAATGAGTTTTATTTTTCTGGCATTTTTCAAAATTGGTATTGATGGAAGACATTTTTCAAAATCAGTATTTCATTTTGATATAAAAGTGTGATTTTCCCTTCTAAATAGGGCAAAATCCATGGCGGTCCCCGATGTTTGGTGTATTGTTCATTCCGGTCATTACTAGTTTCAAATTGGCAGCTCTGGTCCCTCTGTCTATCCTCTGTTAGTTTTACTTAACAGAAAAGGTGAAAAGACAAATTTACCCTCAAATTTAAAACTTATTTATTCACCCAAACCGAACCAAAGTCGATTCACCTCAACACCCAATGAAACCCATTCGTTCCAAAACCAAAAAGTTAACCCAACCTAAAAACCCAACCAAACCCACCCATTCCTTCTTCTTTTTTTTTTTTTCCTCTGTCATGAACCCGAACCAAAACCCACCACCACCCAAACCAAAACCAAAAATTTTAATCGAACCTTAAATACCCAACCCGAACCCACCCATTCCTTCTCCATCTCTCATCACCATCTTCATCGGCCCTCTTCGTGCTCTCTCTCTCTCAACCACCACATCAGTCTCTCTCCCTTCTCAAAACCACAACCCAGAGCCATAACCACCGTCACTCACCTTTCACTCTCCGTGCTCTCTCTCTCTCTCTCTCTCTCTCTCTTCCTCACGCTCATTCTCATCTCTCTTTCGCCATACACTCTCCTCCCTCCTCTCTCTCTCTCTCTGCAATGTTGTCATTCACTGTCGGTTTTTAAGTCGCGGTTTTCGAGGAATTCACATGGGTTTATGCTCCAACACCCAAACCTTTACTAATTAACCCGACAAAGACGCATATTTGAAATGGGACAGTGTGGTGAGGTGAGGTGAGTTGAAATGGTTTAGATTGATTTCTGTTTTGGAATGGACGCATAAATGGGTTTGTTTGATTTCTGTGGTTTTTTTTATTTGGGATTTTTTAACAGATTGTTTGGTGCTTTGGGGAGACAAGGACTGAGTCCGAATACACAGAGTAACCGCAGTCGAAGTTTAATTTGGAGCCTAATTGGTCACTCATAGATCTTGAAATCATTGTTGGGATTCTTGAAAATTATGGGGCTAATATTAGTTTTTTTTAGACTTGTCATCTGGTTTTTTAAAAATTTTCTTGGTTCCATGGCATTCATGAACTCAATTGTTTTGGGTTACAAAAAATTGAAATTTGGGTTGTTGACGCAGTCGTTGATGTGTTATAACTAACAATAGAAAACATAGCAAGGTTAGTGGTGGAAATGAAAGTTGAAGTGGCTTGGTTGAGCAGTTATGGTTCAGGGCTGTTGACTTCAGTTGGTGAAGAAAGAGCGGGAAAGAGGTGGTGAGAGGGTTTTTTTTGTGGGAGGCGGTGACTTCAAGTTCAACGGCTGCACAAAAAAGGGTTGTTTTGTGGGAGGCGACAATTTTGCTTTGTATTCTTGATTTGATTGAGCAATAGAAGCAGTGATCTTGTTGTTTGTTAAATACATAACAACTGTTCTAGATTAGCTACATTTGAGATTAGAATTGTTGAAGTTGTGATCTTGTTGTTTCTGGAATTACTGGAATGATGTGAGAGAGAGGGAGTTGAGAGAGACAACAAGAGAGAGAGTTGATGAAAGAGAGAAAAAAAAACATAGGGTATTTTTGTCATTAAACATGTAAATTTAGTAGATCTCATATGTCACGTCAGAAAATCTGACGTGGCCGGTTATATTTGACTAACGGTAATAGACAGAGAGACCGGAGCGACTAATTTGAAACTAGTAGGGATCGGGATGAACAATACACCAAACTTCAGGGACCGCCATAGATTTTGCCCTTATAAATATTGTGCTTAATGTTATGTTTTGGGTTTTTGAAGACCAAATTGTACTCATTTGTTTGCATTGTTTTTAACAGTTCTCATTCAAGTAGAGGCGACAATGAATCGAGCTCACGACTCTGTTCCCTCAGTATCGTGGTCCTTCCTCCTCCTCTACATTATTTATGTTGTGTCTCCTCCTAAAGACATCTCCAACAGTTAGATCCACTTTAGGTCCATTATACTCTAACAGTTTAGACTTTCGTATAGGATCCATCATCATTACATCTTTTATTTAATTTTCTTTTATAATAAATATTACACAAAAATAAATTTTTAATTAGCAAAATACTATATATTTGATGAATAATACCAAAAAAAATTCTACCAAAATAATAATTAATATTAAAATTGAATCATGTTTAAAATTAAAATTACATATAAAGAGAATTGAAGATTGATTGTAAATGAAATGAATTACAGGTGAAATGAAATTAAAATACAAAGTGGAACAATTATTTATAAAGGAAAAAAACTGTAGGAACCCAAAATATTAAGAAGTGGCAGACTTTAGTACAAAAAGCGCAAAAAAATATATTTTTAATCAGATTGGATTAACTAATGCAGAAAGGATTGAAACATTAATTTTTTATTTTATTAGTCTCTCCCAATAGGTGACTAACAGCATTGGAGATGTCCTAAGCCAAATGTGTTTTTGCTGTAAATTTAAATTAGATGTAGTGGAATTGCTTTTTTAATGTGTTTTAATCTAATAATTTTTGTCTTCTTGTTTTAATTCTACATCCTTTGGTTTATGGTTTTGTGGAACTTGTGTCTGATTGCTTTGTTACTAGATTGTAAAATCCTGCTATATTTGTCAAGACTCGATTTATAATCACTTTCGTTCGGACTTAATTGAATATATTTAAAATTATTTTAGATATACTAAAGATAAAAATTAGTGTTATTTATTGTTTTGCTTAATTTGTGTACTTGTTCATTAAAGCATAATATTTAATTTTTGGACGTGGTTAATACCTATTTTTTGGCGCCTGCTAATTTTTTTTAATTACCATATTTAATCAATTGATAATAGTTTTCAAAAAATATTATTTTTTCAAAATTCGAATAAACCCTATTAAGATTTTTGGTCGAATGACACATGTCAACACATGTCTCGTCACGTTCTGCCGGCAAAATAGATAGGATTTTAAGCCATAATTACGGATATTGCCATTACCCGCCATTTCAACCACCAGTTTTGTCCATATCATATCCACATCACAGTGTCCACTCTCTGATTCACTCCAAACACAATTCCACTCTTTGATCTCACATTCTCTCTCTCTCTCTCTCTGTTTGACAGGAACAATGGACGGTCTGATCAAGGGTCTTATGGACGTGGCTCTCGGCCACGATCAGCGAAACGACGACGTCGACAATGACACCCGCTCCAGATCCACCTGGGCTCAGGTATTCCTCTCTCCCTCTCTCTAGCTTTGTTTTTCCTCTTTCTTTGCTATGATCGTGATCTGATGGCTATGGTTGCTAAAATGCGCAGGTGGTGTCGGAGGATCAGGATATTGGTGATAATAATCGTGGACACAATCAGCGGAGGAACAATGATAATCAGTGGGGAGAGAGGTTTGTTAATTCATTGCTTAATCATTTGTTATTTAAAGTTTTGAAATTTGGAGGAATGTGGTGTGTCCTTGATTTGGTTTAATGATTTGGTTTAATGTGCTTGGATTTGACTCTTTTTTTTTATAGTAGTTAGATTTGATTTGATTTGATGTGGTTGGGGTGTTTTTGTATGTTTGGACAGGAAGAGAATAAAGGAAGGAATGAGGAGTGGGAAGTTTCGGGTTCAAGGCCTTCAATGCGTCCACAAAAGGTTTAGTCTTTGTAAACTGTTTTTGCTTGCATAGTTTGTTGTATCTTCTTTTATGATTGTTTGATGTTGAATTTAATTGGATGTATGAACAACAGTTTCGTCTAATGTATGTGTGTGTGTGTGTGAGTTTGGCTTGATTCAGATTTTAAGCCTTTTGATATCAAATGTCGAAATTTCAATTCTAAATTATGAACTCTACTTTTTTTTAATGCTTGTTGAAGTCATACTGCAAGCGTTCAACCAGATCAATCCAGATAACCTTTTTTGTACTAGATTCTTCTTATGGTAATGAATAAGGGATGAAGATCTATTGGAGTAGTTATTATTGGTTGTGAGGATAGCAAAATGTTTAATTCTTTATAAAATATATGGATAAAAATAATTTGTTTGTAGCTCAAAGTTTTCTTCTTGTTAAGTTTTTATTGTCATGGTATTCTTTACTGTGTCTTTATTGTGCTTTCTATTATTTGGATACTTTATGCACTCCTGGACTGATTGGCATCCACATTGAAATTTCAAATATAGGCTGCGCATGAAGGGTATGGAAGAAATCAACCCCATGAACAACAGAGATATGATGAAAACCAGTGCGAAAGACAGGTTGACTTGATTTTTAACCTCTTTCTTACAACAATATCCTTGTATTGAAGGTTGAAGGTCATAAACATATTGTTTGATGTTTTTTCTTTACATATAGGAGCAACAAGTCAAGAGTAATGACGACTGGGAGACTGTTGGAAAAAAGCATCACAAGAGGCCACAAAAGGTATATATTGCTAAAATTGTATTTCACTGCTCAGCTGTTCTTTGCCTTTTTTTCTGAAGATGGATATTCTTCCATAGGACTTTCATTTTAAAAAAAAAATATTTGGGACAATTAAGGTTATGTTTAGTTTAGAAAACAGTTTTCTGTTTTCTAAAGATTGAAACATTTAGAAAATATGTTTGCTAATCAAATTTTTTTTTGAACTAACTATTCATTTTACCATCTCTATTTTCTAGTTTTCTAGAAAACAATGGAAAATTTTCTCAACTAAACAACCCCTAAGATTCTCGGGAGGAGATGCAAATCATACTTGTATTATCATAAGTTGGCTAGTTTGCTTTTGGCACCTTTCTTGCATTCTCCATAATGCTATAAGATCTTCAAATATAAGACAGAATTTTCTTTGTCAGTGAAACACATGTTTGGTCGTTTAAGATACTTTCCTTTCAACTTCACAATTGATTTAAAGTATTCTATGAACAGCCTTCAATGGATCACTGGCAAGGATATAAGAGGCCTCCTAGTGAACAAGAATACTCTGATGAGGTTGAAGTTGGTGTAAGTTTAGAACCCACAGAACAGGAGCTTGCTGACTTGTCACAAGCTTGCAACAAGCTCTGGGAACTCGATACAAATCGTTTGGTCCCTAGTAGGGATTATCAAATTGACTGTGGTGACGGAAAGAAGGTATATGACCGGGAAGATATGGCACAAGGGAGTCTTTTCAGATGGCTGAATGAGGATGTATTCCGAAGACCTACTTTTTCACGTTTTTGCTCTCTTCTGGATAACTACAATCCAAATGAGGGACACAAAGAAGTTGTCACATCCGAAGAAAGACAAGAACAAGCTGCTTTCATAGAGGAAATCAGGAGAACTGCTCCCATTAAATATCTTCATAAGTATTTGGTATCCAAGGGCATTGTATCCGATAGTTATCATGAATTCAAAAGGATATTGACAAGCCTTTGGTTTGATCTCTATAACCGAGGTGGTACAGCGGGTTCCTCATCTGCATTTGAACATGTTTTTGTTGGAGAAATCAAGCATCGTGAAGGACAAGAAGTTTCTGGCTT
>CAODLS010987043.1:0-15455 GCA_948243855.1 Flueggea neowawraea | reverse complement strand
AGGAAAGAAATGTTTTACCATTGATAGAGGCATTGGAACTAAGCAAGGAGCAACAGATGAGGGTGTTGGAGCAGTGCTTTGACGCAATGCAAGCGAGTCACTCGCATTTGTTCAAATTCTTCATCCAAGGCCTTCAACCTCAGGACGCGATGCAGTATCTGGACTTGATCATCAGGTGCAAAGACGATGAATGCGCTGCGTCCATGCTTCGTGGGATTATTGAGTGACCATGTATATAGTCCAGACGAATTGTATATTCAACTACAACATAAGGCATTGTATACTCAGCTTTTGGTTTGTTCTTATTAGCTGAAGGAAATGTTCGCCTGTGATAGTTTTCCGGTGACTGTGAAGCGATCGCCGGCTGTTTCTGCTCGGAGACTATGATCTGTAATTAAAAACGATTGGAAAAGGGAGTTCAAGCAGGTTTAGTTATAGGAAGTGGTTTTGTTTTCAACGTTGGTGTATTGTAGGGATGTGAACACTTGATGGATGCAATTGTATTGGATGTGTATATTCGTTAGTGTTGTAGTCGAATCGAGTTACATTTTTTCATGTTAAAGCACAACACATTTATTAGTCGAATCAAACACAAATGAGGTATCAATATTGAAGCATTTGTGAGTAGAAAAAGTTTATATCTCCTTCCGTCTTACTTAACATCATATGAGTACATAGTATATCGATAATACATCTATGTTATATTATATGTATAATATAGTATTTTATTTAAAATAATATATTATATAGAATTTTTTTCCTCCAAATTAATCAATTAGTAGTATTATTTTAAAAATCAATATTATTTATTTTCACGACATAAAATTGCGATGATCAACCGTGGAACTATCACTCCATCTACAGTCTTGCTTCCGCCAAGAATTCATTTTAATTCCATCCCAATTTGCAAGTAACTCAACTCATTTACAAGAGGAGAATTAGATTTTTGTACTAAAATAAAATATTAATTTTGAAAAAATGTCTTTCAACAATATCAATTTTAAAATGCTAGAAAAATAAAACTCATTTAAAAAATGCCACATTAGCGAGAAATCTTGATATTTTCTCGCGAAAAAAATTCAGTAAATAATTAATAATTTCACATAAGGTCTCCAAAAGTCTCTAAAAAGGAGTTTTCAATTTTTTTATAAGGAGTTTGGTTTAATTCATAAGGTCTCCAAAAGTCTTTAAATGTGTCCAAACCTCACAATTTTTTTATTAAAAATTTGATTCAATAATTTTTTTGCATAATTTTTTAATTAAGTTCAATTATTTGTATATATTTTTACGAATTTAACTTTATTTAATGATAATTAATTTGATCACCAAAAAGTGTATGAAAGTCTCCAAATGTAATAATTCTTGCACAAAATCAATCAAACTCAGCGAAAACCAACAAAAAATCAACATGCATAATTAAACCATTAAGTCTGACAAAAGCGTTAATGAACAAACAATAAAAAGACTTTTATGGAAGGGAAAATTCAAACTGAGGGCACTTTTGTAATTTTACACAACAAACAAATGGCAGCAGCTAGGGTTTCAACCCTAGCCACCACCCCTGGACATCCCCGCCGCAGCCACGTCAGTCGCAAAGCAAGAAGCATGATGCAGACGAGATTGGAGGAGGCGAGACAAAGACGAAGAGGGCATCGCGAAGGAAGAAGCATGACGCAAAGAGAGAAGCGTGACGCAGAGGAAGAAACAAGACAAGGAGAGAGAAACCATCGCAGAAATCCAGTCGAGCACGGCGAAGATCCAAAGCGAGGGTGTGAAGATCGAAGTTGAGGAATGCCGAGACCGAAACACAGAGAGAATAGAGACGACGAAGCAAAAAGAAGACTTGCGCACTAGAAAGAGAGGAACGACGAAGAAAGAGAAACAATGGAGGAGGAGGAAGGGAGGGCAACGGATAGGAGAGCTAGGGTCTGGGGAGAGTGAGAAGGAAGAGATACAGGAGGTGTGAGGAGAGAGAAAAAAATGGATAATATGACATAAAAAAATCGGATTTTTATTTGATTGGATATGGTATTTTTAAGAACTAAATTTTAAAAAATGGCATATAACTAAACTAAACTCAAAAATATGTTATTCTACTAATTATCAAATTAATGATGATTTTTATCAAAATCTGAATTTCATTTGAGACATATGACATAATTGACTAAAAAAAAAGTTGAACCAAAGGCCCACAGCCACCAGCCCTTCAGTCTCCTCTTATTTCTCGCTCTCTTCACTTCACTGATTCACTCTGTGACTCCGTCTGTCCCTACCTCCATTCTCTAGCCTCCAGGCTGTGCCGTCACGTCCTTCTTCTCCAACAACAGGTTGTGCCTCCGCGTTACTCGTCATAGCCCCAGGTAAGCCGCCCGCCCTTTCCTCATCTTATTTCCTCTCTATTTTGAACAAAATTTCAGTTTTAATTTTCTTTAGGGTTAGATTTTTTGAATTATTGATTATTTTGTGATTTAATTTCAGTATTTAGGATGAAATTGTTGAATGATTGTTGATTGATTGGATGAATGGCATCTTGGTCGTATACTTCGAGAAAGAAATTTTTTTAACTATTGACAATGAGACTATTTTGCAACACTTTCAGAACATGGCGACACACCGAAGTCAACTATTACGTCTTGATTCGAGTGTGTAAAAATAATTGTATGATTAGAACATATCTTCAAATATTTTGTTAAATTTAATGTAATTTTTTTATACATATACATATTGTTTTGATCGTACACATCATTTATCCTGATTCTGGCTAAGTAGATTCGGTCCATACTTAACTAGAATCTTGCGTCCGCCCCTGCATATGGACTTCACAAATTACCTTCTCCGAGTCATGAAATATGAAGGGCACGGAATTTCTGAGCCAAAGCACCTCACACTGTCAAGAACATAGTGACCATATTGTTGCATAGTCGGGTTAATGGGTTACAAATACATACCAAAGATGGTCAGTGGACCGATACAGAACTGACTACACCTCCCTTCTATAGTCTTGACGGAGACACTCTACATGTAAGATCTTTCCCAAATTTTTAGTAAATACTAGATACACTTTCACCTTCTTTTTATATTGACTCTCCTTAGGAATCGAATTCTCAATAGTACTAGAAGTAACTCAAGTACAAATTAAATTATAATCCTTTTAAAGATATCTACTTTATCTTTTTCTAAATGGTTCAGATCTATTTACATTTAATCTAATGGTTTATAGTATGCCAATGCATTAAAAACTTCCTATTAGTAGTTCTTTTTGCCATTAACTGTTGAAATGTTATGAGCTATTAGATTAAATTTAAATAAATTTACATCATTAAAAGAAGATAAAAGTAGATGTCTCTAAACCATAATCAATACCAGTATCACTACACTACAAACCTATTAGTTATATAGAATTTTTAATATGGAGTCTATATTGATTTAAATTAGATATAGAATATATGGTTTTATGTTTTGCAGGCTTGGAAGAACGGTCGTCTACACAGACCTCTACACGTGTTATGATGAGCGGAAATAAGGCCAGATACTCAGCTAGGCTGTTTTCAATTCCAAAAGCAGGTTACATAATAAAGACTCCTCAAGAGCTTATTGATGAAGAACATCCTTTGCTTTTTAAGCCCTTTGATCATCTTGAGTTTATGTGTTTCTTAAGCACAGAGGCTGGTCAGAGAAAGAAGTTTGCGCTAAAGGATTATTGCGGTGTCTAATTTTGCATTTTGTCTATTTAATAATTGTCATTAGACTTTAATTCTAGGATCGACAAGTAAATTTGCATGTTTTATGCTTTCAATTGACAATATGTCTTACTAATTTACCAATGAGTTTGCAGCTCATCGATAGTCGATGATGTAATTTCTAATAAAAATAAATAAAATAATTTATTTAAAGAAATTTCCAACTTCATATGGAGTTTTTTTATTTGATTAGTCAAAAAACTTTTATTCATATAGCCAAGCCACAAAGGGGTGAATCAACAATATAAATAAATCTCAACAACACGAATGCTTATTCTACAAATAAACTTATCAAGGAAAAAAAATCAACGAACAAACAAAGTTACAATATAATAGTATTTAAATTATTCTGCAAACAAAAAGAATATAATATAATTGATAGTAAAATGATTCCCCCTACTAAAGAGTTGAAGGTAATTTAATTAACAAAGCGAGCAAAAAAAACATAAAACTAATTATTCTATGAGAAATCACGTCGTTCAACATATTTTTCCTCCCCTAAACTCTCTTTGGAAATTAAACATTGCGACCAACGTCTGCAAAAAGCTTAATGCTGTAGCCTTGAAGGAATCCAAAGTCTAATACAAGTCAGCGGAAGATAAGAACCAGTGGCAACAGAACACGTGTTATTCCAATCATTTCAATGACAATAAACACTAGCAGAATTTTATATAAATTAAATAAACACATTAAGAATGAAATTTGAGGGATTGTTTTCATAATTAACTTTCAGGGAATGTGGCTTGAAGTATTGAGCTTCCACATTACATATATAATTTATAATTTGTGATTTTTTAGTACTGAAATTAACTCAAATACTAATAACCTACAAGTTTATATATAAGCCCTTGCCCCTTTTTTTTTTCTTGTGTTCATGGATGTTCTTATATTGATCAGTTGGAAATGAAATTTAAATCAGAAATTGCCTTATAATCATATGGATATGAGAGTAGTATAAAATTGATTCGATTTCTATTTTGGGTTTAGTTTCACTCACATCCATGATCATTGATCATAAGATTGCAAATACAAATACAGATTTGATTTTAAAATTTGAAGGTCTAGCATATGCTAGATATGAATGCAGTTAATTCCAGTGCTCAAAAGAAAGAGATGGATGGTTCCAAACCAAAAAAAAAAAAGTGAGAGAGAGAGATCAACAAAATGCAGACTTAGAGGGGAAACACACATGAGGGTATGACTGGACAATTTTTTTTTTTTAAATGACCAACAATTGAGTGTTGGCGATAGTGTAGCTATTTCCATAATTCCATTGTTAATTTTAGATGCAAAAAAATAGAATGAGAGGTCTCATTTACGTTTTTTTGGTTCTGCTGGCAATTATCATTCAGAATGAATAGTTAGAATAAAAAACCTTGTGAAATCAGGCTGCTCATTTTTTAGGTAGAGCAAGTGATCCTAAGTTTGGAAGCTCTTTTTTTATTTGTAAGATCATCTTCTTTTGTATAGGGAAAGTACGGGAGGAAAAGTTAATTACTAAGGAAGTTACTCATTTTAGCATGTTTGCTAACTATTTTTATGGCTGCTTCCTTAGATACAAGATAAGTTTAGTGTAAGGAGAAGTAAAAATTCAAGGCGCCAAGAATTTTATTTACCTGAAGGGAAAAGACTATTTAGTTCTCGCTCTACTCTTTTTTTTTTTTTAATTTTCTTAGGGTATTTTGGTTTTTAACTAGTAAAAATATCATATTATTATCAGGAAATTGTATTTTTATACCAAACACACAAAATTAATACTACTTTCTAAATAATTAATGGACTTCTCAATAATTAATTTTATGAGAATTTCACAAATTATACCAAATGAGGCCTAGAATTAGTTTTTTTTTTAGAATTAACTATTCAGTTTCTAGTTAATGAAGTCTCAATTTTGCAGTTAATGAAAACTTTATGACCAAATCAATGACTAGGACTCGACTGACGCCGGAGATAAGAAATTGTTTGTTACATCAATTGGATGCTTATATCTGAAAGTAATATTTTTTTTTATTTTTTTGATTTTTTATGATGGAGGGATGCGTTGGCCCCATGTGCACACAGGGTTTGGTCCTCTCATTAATTACAGCTCCTGAAATCAAGCTAAAAATGTTACGGATATCTTCTGCCGAATCATTAAAACCGTAACACGAAATTGTCGAAAAGAGTATGATTCCACAACCAAATAAGATAGGCCCCTCCCCTTCTCACATTACCTTGCTGTCAGCTCTCTTCTTGACTTCCTTCACAGACATCATTCAAACCCAACCACCAAACTAATTATTAAGCCACTTGTGAATTACGAGAAAGATTGCAATTTACTCAACCTTAATATAGACAACTTTAATTTTCTCAACTTATCTTCTATTAGCACCTATTTTGGCAAAACCAGTTGGAAGGCACCCACTGCTTTTTGTTTGGATTGCATTAAGCAAAGTAGTTTACGCAAAGTTATTCGACTCAAGATTTTAGGTCAAGCTAATTTGTCAATATTAAATTCCATCACTCGTTCACGAGATCAGCTCAATTGATTTGGCGCAATGCAAATAATGGTTTGATGCATTAGTTGGGTGGTCCTTTCCTCAAAAAAGAATCAAATGTAAATATATATTAGCACATAAATAGTTGGAATATAAACATTTTCTATTTTTAAACCAAACTTATGGACTGGAAAGGCCAACGTGGACAAGTCATAAAATGAAGAGAAAGCCCCCAAATTCATGGGTTAGTGACATAGGAGTTGATGGAACAACCATGTGGACATGAACGTGAAGCCCATAACATCTGATCCAAATAATTATGGACTTCCAGTTTGGGTCGGCAGACCCATACAAAAGGGCAATGCGGACGAAACAGTACTGTGAAAGCACAAGAATAAGAAGTCGACAAAGAAGACAAGAAGAATCAATGCTTAGGTCATTGTTGCACGACTGTGCATATTTTAATGCGGCTTTTCCCTGTTAATTTCCCATTACTACCTACTCGGAGAGTGTCCTGATGACGAAATCCAATGGCTGGTGGGTCACCAAAGTCGTCAAGAATCTCATTACCACTATCACCTTTTTTTCCCATGACACCTTAGTTTTACTTTCGTTTTTTCTTTCAAAAAATTCTCTACAAAGCACTGGATGCCCCGTGTTTCCTCGTCGGTGTCTTGTTGAGGTTGCTTTTTTAAGTTCCATCGATGTCAAATTGAATTTGTTCTCTTTTTACCGCACACGAATGAAACATGTTAATTGCTCGACTTCAACACACGTAAATTACGAGACCCATAAGGATACCTTCGATCTAAAAAGTCGTAAACGCGAATTTCTACAATATTAAGTGATATAAAGAGTTGAGATTTGCCCTTAAATATTGTCACGTTTTTGTAACAAGACAATTGTTTTTTACACCAAACTGGCTAGGATATACCCCATGGGTGACCTAGCGGATATGAGAGCAGTCATAAATTCGTGAGATCCTATGTTCGAGCTCCAGGAGGAGCAACATGTGCTAGAGATTTTCAATTCCACAGTATGAACTTAGAATCACGCATTAGAGTTTGGTGGATAGTTTTGTGAATAGTTAGCTTCTGATGAGGTGTTACGGTGACAATACTCAGAGAGTAAAACTCCTAGATTCAGTTATGGTTCTTCGAACATACTACAACGGGAAACATTTATCTGCATAGTAATGCTCAACAGGAGTATGTCACTACTAGTAGTCCCAATTCATTTTTTTAAGTGAAAAAACCGGTTAGAATATTACAAAATTTGGGTTGTTATGGCCATGGATTACTGTTTTTTTAATATTTCTCGGTACTATATATCTTAAATTTATTACCCACATATCTTCTTGGGAACTGAGCGTTTGATTCCATTTTTAACTCAAACACAACACGGAAGAGAGTCGAAATAGTGGAATGAAGAGGAAGTGTATGGAAAGAGAGAGAGGGAAAGAAGGTGAGTGACGAGTAGAAACAAGATGAAGAAGAAGATGAGGAGGAGAAGATGAAAGCTTTGTACACATTGGTTGGAAATATTCGTGACATCCATAACATTGGTTCATCAGGCAATCCTGATGAGAGAAATAAACAAGAGATCATGAAAGTACCTACTTGGACCCCAACTTTCGCATGGGAAGACTTTGCTGGTGATGCCCAATTGAGGGACAAAATTGTCATCCTACCTCCTTCGTCTTCTTCCAAAAATGAAGAAAATCAACCTGAAGGCAAAAAGACTCGAGGTTTCGATCTCAATCTGTCACTTTAATATTTTCTTTACAAATTCTCTATCAATTTGAGGTATTTTTTCTAAGTTCGTGTACTGTGTTAAGTATTTTAGTTACTATATATTGTTTATCATAGCAGGAACTGGAGGGAAATCCAGTACTACTTTATTTCATTTAGTATCTTTTCTTTCATTAATACAATCATAATTTATAAGAATCTTTTATTTTAGTGAATTGTCATTTTCTCGTACTTACAGAGCTCCAGTTATAGCATTAATCAAGGAAAATATGAGGCTAAGATTCTTTAATCATGTTCTTGTTAGGCTGAAGATGGGAGTGCTATTTATAAACTCCATAAGTGATGTGAAAGAATATGTGATAGCTAACAAATAAAATCGCACTTCAATATTGTTGATTAGGTAACCCATTTTGAAATTCCAATATGCCAATCTAGGACGGTTGAATTGAATTTTTTGTTATAAATAAAGTCTTTTGAAAACTTTTTAAAGAATTATTGAAATTCAAAAAGCAATAGCTTAGTATAAAACACTATCACAAAATAATGAAAAGAAAAAGAGTAAGGGATAGAGAAACAAAGCCGAAAGTTTATAGTGGTTTGGTCCTTTTTGACTTACGTCCACTCCTCTAGCTCACTAGAGAATTTGAATCCACTAAATTTCCTCTCTTTCGGGTGGAGGCAAACCGTTTACAACTTTTTGTTTTTCAGGCTCACAAGAAAACCTTCTAAACCTTATTTTTCCCGGTCAAAACAAGAAAATCACACTCCTTTGTTTTTCAAGGAAACAAACAAAGCAAACATATTCATTTCTCAAGTTTTACAACCAAAACTTGATTACAATAGTATTCTTAAACCAACTTAGTAAACAAATGACAAGTAAACAACTCTGTTGGTAAGCAAGTGTTTAAGACCAAAATAAGAATGCAATAAGAAATATTATCAAAGCTTTAGGCACTCTCAGGGATTGTTCTTTTTTATCTCATGAATGGGAACGTCTATTTATAGGAACTCTCCAAAAACTAGTCGTTGCAATTTCCAGGACAACCATTATGAGAGAGTTGCAAGATGTTGAATTTAACGACGTCAGTCCGTACTACATTCGTACCAAATGTACTACGTAAGTAATCATGATTATATCAGAGTCCTACGTGCAACGATCTTTCTTTTGCATGCATAGGTCAAGTTTCAGTACCCACTGCTTGACATCAGGTGGTAACTACGTACTTAGTTCTCCCATCTGTGTACGCAGAGTTTAAATGTTATGTGCACTGTATTTAATGCTACGTACGTTGTCGAGTCTCAAATGGTCATGTCTTTGATATTCCTCGTGACTGTGTCAGAAAATATTTGAATTTTCAAATATCGAGGAGCGTCTTCCATTTGTCACATTGTCCAGCTCACCTTATCTGACACCTTTGTGTTTTTATCATCTGTACGTGGCTCACTGTGTTGATACTCTCTAAATTCATATCAGAGAATATTCCCGTTTGAATTTTGACACACTACAACCGATTTTGGCATTATCGCTTCAGACATATATCATCCTCGTCTACGTGCTTAGACCCTTGTTCAGCATGCGTAGTATCAAGTGGTATTTAAACCAGTAAGTATCTTTTTTTTACTACGTGTTTTGGTCTATGTTCAACGCGCACAGCAATATACTGATTCATTCTATTTTTTGATACACCACATCTACGCACATTGCACTGCTTGCTATGCGCACGGTATGATACTGGGTTATTCTTCTTTACTGATTCAAACAGTGTGGAGTCAAACTCCTCCTCCATCATCACTCCTTTTTGTTTCTTCCTATCCTTGGATGGAGATGAGACTAGAATACCAGATTTTATGAAAACCGTTTTTTCTTGTGAACTTCTGGGCCTTTTTACTCACCTGGATGATTCTTCATTTCTTGTCTTCTTTGGAGTGTCGTGAGCCATCTTGGTTCGGATTTCGCTCCTTTTCTTGGGTGTCATTAGAACAATTATTGTTACGTGGGTTGAGAGAGAGTGAAAGCACGTACGATGCGTTAGGGTTTTGATGTTGTTGGGGAAATTTTGAAGATTGGTGAGTGATTTTATGAGCTAGGAGATGTCTGAGAGTCGATTTTGGTAGAGAATAGAGTTCGGTTTGGAGAAGGATCTGTTTTAGGGTTTCAAATTTGAGAAATGATTGAATGATATGAGAATGCGCGATTTAGGGTTTTAAAAAAAATCTACGTGATACTACGTACGTTATTGATAAGTCTATGAAGACCTACGTGCATAGTATATTATTCAACGCATTTAGAAGTGGCTTTGGGTAGAACTCTTCAGACAATGAGGTTTAAGTCTAACGTACACAACAATGTGTTCTACGCATACAAAATAGATAAAATGGCATATACGTACCTTGTCCCATTCTACGTACATAGACTTTTCCTTCATATTGGACGTAATGTGCATAGAGGGGTGCTACGTGAATCTTTCTACTTGTCTTGTATGTCCTTCTACGTTTGTAGTGTTTCATCATCTGAACCCAATGCCACTGCCTCAAGCTCTACGTGCTTTATACCTAGTGCAACACACTTAGAGTGATCTCCTTGAAATTCCTGAACTGACGCCTTTCTCATCAATGCACTTTGTATGATATGCAGCGTGCATAGTACAACCCCAGAAAACTTCCAGTGAACAACCATTTTCGATAACGCACACAATACAGTTGCAGAAACCATTACTTTCATACTCAGACCTTCCAGTTTCAATGATTCTCTTTTTGCATATGGATCATTTTATTGTAAATGTATACATGAATGCATATGAACATAAACTTTGCATAAAAAATCAAAATTCACTCAAATCACACATGTTTATTCTTCAACGGATGGACAAAAAAAATTTCTCATCAAGGGGTTTTGTCAAAATATCTGTAAGTTGATCAGTTGTGGACACAAACTCAAGTTCAATATCACCATTGATAACATGGTCACGGATAAAATGATGTTTAATGTCTATGTGTTTTGTCCTTGAGTGCTATATAGGATTTTTGGAAATATTAATTGCACTAGTGTTATTACACTTAATTGAAATTTTAAAAAATGTAATTTCAAAGTCCAATAGTTGTTGTTTGATCCATAAAATTTGAGCAACACAACTACCAGCTGCTACATATTCAGATTCAGCAGTGGAGAGTGCAACACAATTTTGTTTCTTTGAGAACCAAGATACTAGTGCACTACCTAAGAATTGGCAAGTACTGGACGTGTTTTTCTTGTCCAATTGGCTTTCTACATGATTAACATCACTATAGCCAACTAGATCAAAACAATCATTTCTTGGGTACCATAAGCCTACATTCTTAGTTTCAATTAGATATCTGAAAATTCTTTTTACAGCACTTACGTGAGATTCTTTTGGACAAGACTGAAAATATGCACATAAACACACACTAAACATGATATCTGGTCTACTTGCTGTTAGGTAAAGGAGAGATCCAATCATACATCTGTAGAGCTTTTCATTTACTCCTTTTCCTTGCTCATCTTCTTTGGTGTGTTTCATTGTGGTGCTCATAGGAGTTGAGGCGATTTTAGCATTCTCATCCCATATTTCTTCAATATGTTGTTAATATATTTGCTTTGGTTGATGAAGATGTCTTTCTTTGTCTACTTAATTTGCAATCCGAGAAAGTGGCTAAGCTCTCTCATCATGCTCATTTCAAACTCCTTTTGCATTAGCTTTGAAAACTCATCACATAAAAATTCATTAGTAGCACAAAAAATTATATCATCAACATAAATCTGTACTAAAAGTAAGTGTCAATTTTTTGCAAAGTAAATAAGGTATTATCAACATTACCTTTACTAAAACCATTTTCCAACAAAAATTGAATAAGTCTTTCATACCAAGCTCAAGGAGCTTGCCTTAATCCATAAAAAGTTTTTTTAAGCTTGTAGACATGGTTTGGATGATGAGAATCTAAAAATCTAAGAGGTTGTTCCACATACACCTCTTCCTTGATGAATCCATTTAGGAATGCGCTTTTTACGTCCATCTGAAATAATTTAAAGTCTCTGAAATAGGCATAGGCACACAGTATTCTGATAGCTTCTAATCTTGCTACTGGTAGAAAAGATTCTTCAAAATCTATGCTTTTTTCTTGTAAATATCCATGCGCTACAATTCTTGATTTGTTTGTGACTACCTTACCCTATTCATTTTCTTTGTTCCTGAACACCCATTTTGTTCCAATTACCATTTATCTTTTTGGTCTTGGAACAAGTTTCCATACTTCATTTCTCTGAAACTGATTTAGTTCAGCTTGCATGGATAGAGTCCAGTAGTCATCTTGTAAGGCCTCATCAACTTTCTTCGGCACCACCTGAGAAATAAATGCACAGTTTGCAGCATGTTGCATAACTGATCTGGTGGTGACCCCTCTTGACATATCTCCAATGATGAGATCTTTAATCTCCATTCTTTTGGAAATTCTTTTACTTCTTCAACCTTGGAGTCATCTTGCTTTGGTTTGTGGATTTCTTCTTGCTGATCAGTAATGGTGAGGTCTTTGAACTTTTTATTAACACCTAAGCTTCCTTCATCATCATCATTAACAATCCTGGACACAAGATTGTCAGTTTCATCAAAAATAACATGAACAGATTCCTCTACCTTCTTAAGTCTTTTGTTGTAGACTCTATAAGCTTTACTAATGGATGAATATCCAAGGAAAATGCCTTCATCAGATTTGGAATCAAATTTTTCTAAGGCTTCTTTTACATTGTTGTGGACATAGCATTTGCAACCGAATGCATGAAAATATGAGATGTTAGATTGTTTACCCTTCCATAATTCATAAGGAGTTCTTTTGAGTATGGATCGAATATATGGCATGTTTACTATATAGCATGCAGTGTTAACCGCTTCAGCCCAAAAATACTTGGGAGATTATTTTCATTAAGCATAGTCCTTGTCATTTCTTGAAGAGTCTTACTTTTTCTTTCAACAACACCATTCTATCGAGGAGTCC
Organism: Flueggea neowawraea; assembly: GCA_948243855.1. Lineage (NCBI taxonomy): Eukaryota > Viridiplantae > Streptophyta > Magnoliopsida > Malpighiales > Phyllanthaceae > Flueggea > Flueggea neowawraea. Next base: position 2,480 of record CAODLS010987043.1, on the reverse strand, counting down.
TTGGAGCAAAAAACTCATGATTAATACCATGCTCCTCACAATAGGTCTCAAATGGCTCACATGCAAACTCATCTCCTCTATCACTCCGAATGGAAGTAATAGCATATCCCTTTTCATTTTGAACTTCTTACTAGATGACTCGAATGCATGAAATGCTTCATTTTTATGAGCAAGAAAGAATACCCAGGTGTATCTAGAGAAATCATCAACGATGACAAAACAATATGCCTTTCCACCTAGACTTAAGGTACTCATGGAACCAAACAAATCAATATGTAACATTTCTAATGGTCTAGTTGTAGAAATGATATTTTTACTATGAAATAAAGATTTTGAATGTTTTTCCATGACACATGCATTACAAACTAAATCTTTCTCATATTTGAGTTTTAACAATCCTTTGACTAAATCATGTTTGCTCAATTTTGAGATCATGTGCATAATAACATGTTCTAATCTTTTATTCCACAACCAAGAGTCATTATTCATAACAACTAAGCATTTTTCATAGAAGGATTTAGAATCACACAAATTAACAACATAAATGTTATTTTGCTTAAAACCAGTTAATAGAATATCATTATTTAAGTCAAAAACACTGTATTTTGTGGATTCAAACACAACCTTACAGTTTCTGTCACATAACTGATTAATGCTCAGCAAGTTGTGTTTCAATCTATCAACATAAAGAACATTATCTATAGTTGGATTAGGAGACTTACCAACCTTTCATTCTCCCACAATTTTACCTTTGTTATTATCTCCAAACATAACGTATCCACCATCTCTAGGAGCAATTTGTGAGAACATCGCTTTGTCTCCAGTCATATGATGAGAGCATCCGCTGTCAAGGTACCACAAGTTCTTCTTTGTTTTTGCTCTTATGCATACCTACAAAGACATATCAATTTTTTGAAATTGGTACCCAAATTTTTTTGGGTCCTTGTAGATTAGTCTTGACTAAATTTTGTGTAAATGTTCCTTTTGGAACCCAAATCATTTTGGTCCCAATGCTTCTAGTCAATCTCAACTAGCAAGTGTTTGCTGTGTGTCCATTTTTACCATAGCAAGTGCATGTTTTATCAATCAAAGTGCCTTGTTTAATGAAAACAGTTTTGAAAGACTTTTTGGATGTAAAACAGTTATAACCCAAGCCATGTTTGGACAAGGACTGCCTTTGAGATCCGAGAATTTTATCAAGGTTCTATTTTCCTTGTGTTAGCTTAAAAGCAATAGACGAAAATTTTTCAACTTCCCTTGTTAAACTCAGATTTTCCTCAATCAAAGTACATTTTTCTTTGTTTAAAGCCTCTAATTTTACATTCAAATCATTTGAACTTTTCTTTAATGCAACATATTTGGCACCGAGTTTTTGAAATTCTTCATGTAATCCAACAAAGGCATCATGCAATTCTTCAAAAGTATAACTTTCATTTACCTCAATTTCTTCACCGCTGGAGGATTCACTTTCTTTTGCCATTAGGCATAGATTTTCCATTTCCTCTATTTTTTCATCTTCTTCTGAGCTGTTGTCATCACTGTCACTCCAAGTGGCCTTCATCATCTTTCCCTTCTTATTTTTGGAAAACTTGGAGTACTTCTTCGCAAGTGGACACTCTTACTTTACATGACCAGGTTTGTTACATCTATAACAAATAATTGAGTTTTTCTTCTTTTGATCTTTTCTAAAATTTCTTTTTGACTCATCCTTTAACCCTTGATCCTTGCTTCTTTTCCAAAGTTTGTTATTTCTCATGAATTTTTTGAATCTTCTTGCATACATGGTCATTTCTTCATCATCGCTGTCTTTTTCTTCGGAATCTTCAACAATCTTAGATTTTAAGGCCATTCATTTTCTCGTTTCATTCTTTGATTCTCGTTCCTCATCTTCATATAGGCCCATTTCATGTGTGAGGAGTGAACCCAACAGTTCTTCTAAGGGCAGAGTATTAAGATCTTTTGCTTCTAGGATTACATCTTTCTTTGATACCCAAGATTTTAGTAGAGCTCTTAAAACTTTTCTCACAAGTTCTGAGTTGGAATAAGCTTTGCCAAGAGCTTTTAGACCATTCAAGATATCATTAAATCTATCGAACATCACTTTGATGCTTTCTTCCTCTTTCATCTTGAACAGTTCATATTTGTTAACTAGGAGCGACACCTTATTTTCTTTAACTTGGGATGTACTTTCACATGTAATCTCCAGTGTCCTCCAGATCTCATGTGCAGTTGAGCATTGTTGAACTTTGTTAAACTGAGTTTTGCTCAATGCGCAGAATAGGATGTGCATTGCCTTGTTGTTATAGCACACCATCTTCTTATCATAATCAGTCCATTTTGATTTAGGCTTCGAATTTTCAACTCCATCCATGGTTTTGTTTGGAATGTAAGGTCCAGTTTCTACTGCATTTCAGATTTCTTCAACTTCACATCTGAGAAATACCTTCATCCTGGTCTTTCAATAGACATAGTCACTGCCA